>JAJONR010005489.1:0-47469 GCA_029582245.1 Solanum etuberosum | reverse complement strand
AACTCCCACAAAGATATTTTGTATTCTTATATACACAGAGTTTATTTTGTATTTTCATATACAAACAAAGTTATTTTGTATCCTTGCATACAAACTGAGTTATTATTGTATTCTTAAATAAATTGAGTTGTTTTCTACTTTTTTAAAAGTTTCCATATATTGCATCTTTTATTGTTGCTTTATATTGAGTTAAGTATCAAGAGTTGAGTATCCAGAGTTGAATATATTCTTTTTATTCAGTTTTTAAGTTTTTGTATGCTTGAGTTAGTCTTCCGCTTGTAGTCAGCCAGGATAAGGGTTCACTTGGGGACCAGCAATGGTTCTCGAGTGCCGGTCACGTCTAGGGTGTAGGCTCGCGTCGTGACAAGAGACCCTCACACCGTTACTCGCTCATTTTGGTCGACTGATTGATAAGTTTTTGGATAAAATTTATTTTTTGTTTTCACTAATTAATTTTATTTTTTTCTTGATATTAATATTAATTTGTGAAATTATATCAAATTCATAGGTAAAGAATCTATTCCTTTCGAATAAAAAGTTATCCCTTCAACAGAATGTGACCTCCCTTCCCAACAGTTACCTTCGCATTTGTTGATGGTTATAAATTTTCAAAAGTTTTGTCTGATTTGACACAGTGAAAAATTAAATCTTTTGTATCCTAAAAGCAGACAGAAGTCGAATATTTCTTCTCTTATTCTTTGAATAAAAGTTTTCAAGAAAAACACATTAAGAGTCGTGTGATATACGGTGTCGAGGATTCACCAGAAATTGATATCATCACTGACTCAGATGTGGAAGCTAATATTAATGAAATCTCTCAGTATTGTGTAGTTGCATTGGAAGAAACATGTTTTAAAATCTTGAGCAATGAAGTTTCAAACTTTCTCATCACAGATGTTTCTCCATATAATACAACTTTCGAGAAGTTAAGAAAAAAGAGGAGCTTAAGAACTCAACAATATGAAATTCAACAAGGAGGAGATAATTCACATGGTTCGAAAAGACCATACAAAAAAATTATTAAGCTAACCCGCTATGGAGATAGAGAATTTATCAATACGTATACTTGTTTCCTTGCAAGACAAAACAATTACAGAAAAACCTTCATCATTGGAAGAACTAAGAGGAGTCCGAGAAAACTGTTGAGATCTTCACCAAGGAATGCTCAAAAACTTCGATTGATTTCTTCCGCAACATGTTCGGGATAGTTTTCAAAAAATTACTTTAAGGGGGAGTGTGAAGTAATAAAGTTGATTTTTTGAAACTACAAAAAAATCCTAGATTTTTAGGAAAGCTTCTAGAATGACCTATTGTAGTATGTTGGATATTTCTCTTAAAATATGTCTAGAAGTTTTGGATTCTTATTTGATAGTTATTAGGAGATAAAAATCTCTAGATTGTTCTTGTAGATTTTTAGAGAATTAGAAATTTGTTCTAAATCATAAAATAGTCTAGATTTTGTAGTATCTAGAACCATTCATAGATAAGTATAAATAGGGTATGGTCTTATACATTTGTATGCAACCCAAGAACAATCCGAATAAAAATATTTCTTCTATAACAAATTTCTCTTATCCAAAATACACATCCTCCTTCTAGCTTTCTTTTCTTTAGATGAATCTTCTGATCTTAGTTAACAATCTTGTACTAGCAGAAGTTTTCTCAATTGTACTTTTCTTCTGCTATTCTTTACAATGACTACATTATGATTGTTATTAATATTTGTCATTTCTTATATAATAATTGTGTAGTTATTTTTGTAGAGAGAAGTGTTAAAAATATCCCTAAATTTAAAGTAAATTATTAATTTCACCCCCGAAATATTTACAGTCTTAAAAACACCCCCTACTTGACTAACTAAACTTAGATACACCACCGATCAGCCACGTGACATAGCAAATGGACTCAAACTCTTGCAGGAGTATAGAGCTCTTAATTAATAAAAAGTCGGGAGAAGTGTTGAAAACACCCCTAAGCTTAGCGAAAATTTACGGGTGTATTTCACTCATGTTACAAGATCGATGAAGTATTAAGTTCAACTAATCAAGTAAAAGGAAATTTTTAAAGCTACCAATAGTTCAAAGATGAAATTAATAATTCACGCTGAGTTTAGGAGTGTTTTCAATACTTCTCTTTTATTTCATATGTAATACTCCATTTGTCCAACAATATTTGTCCACTATTGACTTTGCACACTTTTTAAGAAACTATAAACAAAAGGATAATTTTACTATATCACCCTTTGAATATAATAAATACATGTCTTGAAAAATGTAACAGAGAAATGACTACATATAATGTAAGAATAAAATAGGAAGTAAGTATACAATTATCCATTGATTTCATAAAATGAATAAGTATTGTTGGACATTCCAAAATAGTATAATGAACAACTATTATTGGACGGATGAAATAGCAAGTAGCAATAATACAAACAAGATAGGAATAAGTTAAATTTTATGTAATTATAGTACCTAGCAAGTAGGAATACACAAGTCCACATTACAATAAATTGAATAAAGTTCAACATGTGCCCATAAGTAGATGGAAACATTAATTAGAGCTCTGATGGGAAGAGAAAGGTTATCATTTACTCCCTCCGTCCCATATTATATATAGATGGATATTTTATTAAAAATATTTATCTCATATTATTTAATTACTTACTAAATTAGGATATAATTAATTAATTTTTTTACATTTTATTCGTACAATAAATGTGGCCTTTGAAAGTTTAAACAAATTTTAAAGATCTAAAAATTTCTTTATTCAAGAGGCTAACTAACAGAAACAAAGGACAAAATAGTAAGTTGATCAATCTAGTAATAATTTCTTAATTACCATATGAAATAGAAAGTGTCCATCTAATATAAGACAGAGACAGTAGTAATATTTTGACCACTTCTTAGAAATTATGAAATATTCCTATTAATTCTTCATTACATTAATTCAAAACTTCATATAAAGTGATTGAATAAACTATTAAAATTGATGTAAATTAGGAAAAAATTTGAACCCAATTATGTCTCCATCTAATCCATCGGGTAATCACTTACTCTAACCCCTAAATAGAAGAACCTTCAACCATCAAATCAGTTATAACATATTGAAGGTAAATTAATCATAAAATAACACCCTAAATAAAAATAAAAACACCTTTAATGGCCTTAAAACCTCCAAGGTAGGCTCGGGAAGCCTTGGGGTGGTACTACAGTCGACATGTAGCCTTGGGGAAGTCTTAAGGTGACGTGATTGAGTCATGGTAATTACCTAGATAGGGTAATTGTATGTGAATAGAGACATGAAGTGGTGTAACTTCATATTGCATGTTCCTTTTGAATGTCTAATTTATATTATGTGGTAGGTTTGAGGCGATCAATGATGTCTATCAGTATGTGTTTTTGTACTGATACTCCTCTTGCTATGTCATTTGGCATACTATGGTTAAATGAATTTAGTTATGTTTCCAAGATGAAGACGATGATGATCTCCCACAGCTTCTACTCCTTTGTCTTTATGGTGGGAGTTGTGTCTCATTTTTATGTATAAAATTGTATTCTCTCAGTAGCTCTTATACATGTTTAGACTAATTCCTTTGTGGTTGTTTTTCAGTCTTGTAAAACGGTTTTACTAAAGTTTTGTTCTTCTTAAGGTTAAAGAGCTTTGTAGTAAATCATTATTTTCGGCATGTTTTAACCTTGTTTGGATGGTAAGGGTTATCTTATCTAGGTGTTAGCATAGATATTTGGATCGTGACAATACCTTTACGACAGATATTTTTAGTAATGACAGAATAGGTGGGTACACCTTATCACTATAGTAGAGTACTTTTTTATTTCAAGGTGATTCAACAATCTGTGTATAAGCAAAAACGTAGTTTTATCTTATTTATATTATACAATTTTTCGATAAAGATAATTTTTCTAAGACAATGTTTTAACCTTGTTTACACAATATTATACTAGGGAATATTCACTTATTTCAAGATGCTTCAATAGCTTATATATAATACTAAATATTAATTTATTTTTTATTTGTGCAGTATAATTTTTTGATGAAGGGGATACAATTGAACCCTTTAGCTTCGTCACTAGCCGCGTGATGGATGAAATTCTTTCACTTTTAATTAAATCTAAGATTTTTTTAATTTGATCTCGTATTTACAGGTAGAAAAATGTTTTTTCATGTAACGAATCCTACACAATTGCAGTTTCTTCCTTTAGGAGTTCAAAACGTTACGAGGTAAACTAGCGTTTGATTATAGATTTAGAAAGTTTATTTTCAAATATCTGTTTGATCATAAAATTTGATTAAATCTTGAAAATATGATCTTTAAATATATTCACGTGTCAAAAACTGACACATCAAAATTCAACTTTAACTCTTTTTCAAATAATACGCATGTCCAAATACTACTTCAAATTTCAAACCTAATAAAATTAAACGCATGATATATAAAATCCTTGACATATTCTACACCACCAATATATAAACACGAGGTGAATAATTAATTAGGTCAATAAATTTTCGAGACCAATAAGAAATAGTGATGCAATTAATGAGTTATAGTTTTTGAATGACATAAATAAACATTAACTAGGAACGGTTGTACTAGGAACAAACAACGTGGGAGATGGCGCCCCCCTTAAACTCAACACTACGTGGTCTCATCCATCACCATACGTACAAATGCTACCTACTCTCCCGCGTTCGTGGCATCGTTTGATCTGACATAAAAAAATTACAAAGAAAAAGAATTTTGAAATTTTTAGTTTAAAATCATAACAATTGATAATTTAAAATATTTAAAAAGATATACAAAAAATTTATAATAAGAAATAAATTTACTTAAATTTCAAAATTTGAAAAATATCACATGAATTAAAATAGATGGAAAGAGGAAATAAATATTAAAGTAGAAAATTTACCTGTTTCACTTCAAGACAAAGGGAATTGTGACTACAATGACTCAACGAGGGGCTGTGCATGGAAAAAATGTTGTACGAGTGACTCAACATTGGCCGCATTTGGTTTATTGGCCACATTTGGTTTATTGGCCACATTTGGTTTACACTCGGTCGGTTGGTACAAAAATCAATAATGCATGATTGATAATACATAAATTAATAATCCATGGACTAATAATGCATGATTTATTTTTATCAAGTGTTTGATTCATTATTTCTCATCACATCTTGTGTTTGGAGTAAAATTCTGTAAAAAATCTCTTTTCAATTATACCCTTGAATTATTATGTAATTGGGTCTAAATATCGTCGGACAATATTATTTTTATGGTCTTCTAACTAGTTAGGAGAAGAACAATTTTGTTGTCAGATTTGCTATTTTTTCACTTGAATTATTTGAAGATAAATACTTGTCATATTAATAAATTGACCACTCACAAAATGTCAATTCTCAATTTAAAAAAGATAAAACATCTACTTTTAAAATCAAAAAAAGGGTAAATAATAGAATAATTGAATAAACCATCTACATTTACACATAAAAATTGAAAGTTAAAGTTTTAATCTGTATGCAATTTTATAAATTGTTCAAAATACAAATAATTAGAAAATCATATATATATATATATCAACAAATAATACATTCAATTAAGATCACAAACGTCATGTGGTGATATATTTGCCTTTTAAGTAGTAAGGTTAAACAATTCACATTTCAAATATTGTATTGATTTGTAATTGTATTTATTTAGTAACAAACAACACTCTCTAAATAATCTGTTGTAGTTGTACATAAGCACATATATACATCAAGATACGTACATATGTCCAAATTAGCAACAACGTACAACATATTCATTACTATAATCTCACAAATGAGGTTTGAAAAGATAGGGTATACACAAATTTTATATATCTTTATTTTTGTAAGATAAAATAGATCTTTTCAGACTCTCGACTCAAAAAGGAAGTATATGTCCAAATTAGCAACACCATAACATTAAACAAGAGATTGATGAGGTGGGTGGTGGCGGTGAATACTACTTGTGTGGTCTATCTATTTATTGACATTCATGTTTTCGGTTCATTTGCACTTTAATTTCTCCACTTTTCATTTGGAAATATCTCAAAATTAAAGTGTTAGTGCATAGTTCATACTAGAAAATAGAAATGGTAAGAACACCTTGTTGTGAGAAAGTAGGTCTCAAGAGAGGGAGATGGACAGTAGAAGAAGATGAAAGACTCACTAACTATATTCAAGCTAATGGTGAAGGATCTTGGAGGACATTACCTAAAAATGCTGGTAACAATATATTATTGTATGCATAATCATCTCATCTGAAAGTTTAAAAAACTATTAGCGAGAGTACGTTTTTATTTACTAGCTAGTACTTTATTGTATCTTTAGGGCCTGTTTGAAAAGCCACCTGGTAATTGGAATTGGTGTAATTACTAGGGTTGTAATTACCAGCCTAGTAAATACACTGATCTGATTGTTTGCCACAGTGTAATTATACATGTATTATTTGGTTGAACAAGTCTAATCATAAGGTTATATTGAATTTTTTTTAAAAAAATTAATTATTTAAAATTAAAAATTTATATGAGACAAATAAGGGTCTTATAAATGATATTAAATTAAATATTTAAGATATATATAGTCTTTTGAAAATATATTAAGTAATAAATATATGTTCTTAATTAACTAATATTATAAAAAATAATTGATTTATATTTTTTAATTTAGCATATTTTAATTAAATTAATCATAAAAACTAAAAGTACAAAATTTCTATGAACATCATGAAATGCATGTTTGACCAAAAAATTAATATTATAAATATAATATCATAAAATTATAAAACATTTGACAAAAAGATAATCTATCAAGTATAACTTAAAAAAAAAAACTTGCAATGTAAATTATCGAGTCAATACTCATAAAACAAATGAAATTGAAAATATAATATAAGTTCTAAATTCAAAACAAAAAATTTAACATAACATACATAAATATGATTTAAAATAAAAAGGAAAACGTAAGTCTATAACTTTATTCAACAATGAATTCTACTTTAATTTAAAAATTAGAATACTAACAAAATTATACTAATAATTTTTTTAGATAATACGAAAAATTATATGGAATCACATGAAGTAAAGGTTGGGAATAAGAAGGAAATGAAATATAAAAATATATATTTTTAGAAAATATTAGAATAATAAAAATAAAACAGAATTGCAATTAATAAAAATAAAAAATACATTAAACGATAAAAAAAAAATAGAAATAAAAGGAAGAAATTAAAAAGTAATCATTTTGTAATTACATTATGTAATTACCAGCAATTCACAGCCTCCCCATATGAATTAGAGAGTGTAATTACACCCAATTACCTGTTGACCAGGTAATTACATGGTCAACCAAACAAAATAAACAAGGCAATTACACCAAATTCAATTGTCAGGATGACTTTCCAAACATACCCTTGTTGGGTTGTCAGCAAGTAGAACTAACATTTGAACTTTGTAAATTCTAAATTTGAGAATACTCATATGAATTGTCAATATGCTAAAGTTTGAATTTAGTTTTTAAATATTCTTAGTAAGTTTCTTAATATAGATATAAGGTTTGAATTTAGTTTTTAAATATTCTTAGTAAGTTTCTTAATATAGATATAAGGTTTGAATTTTAGTCCGGCTGAAGCCGTATGTCCTTTCTAGGCTCTAGCCCCACCTTTAATTTGTTGGGTGTACGAACAAAATTCATATTGATATGTAAGCAAAAAAGAAGTTACATATGAGGGGTAGAAAAATTCTTAATATAAAGCCTCACTATTCCACTGCAAGTTAATGAGAAATTTATAATATAAAAAATAATTTTTCCATTCCATTCTATTCTACCAAATCAGTTTACTCGAAAAAACACACAATAAAAAATAGATTTTCATTGAAATATTAGGAGTAAACATCCACGCATTTTTTCTTTAATTTCTCGTTAATTCTATCACATTGCATGCATTTTGTGGAATTATATTATACCAACAGTGAATGACTATTTCATAAAAAAAAAAGAATTGTTAAAAATTAAAAATACATTTTTATTTACTGAATTATGAATTATGTGTTAATCCGTTTGGTACAAAGTGAAAATAAATAGTTAATGTTTTTTTCTTAATTGTTTGATAGGGTTACTAAGATGCGGAAAGAGTTGCAGATTAAGATGGATTAATTATTTGAAAAGTGATTTAAAGAGAGGTAATATAACTTCTGAGGAAGAAGCTATAATCATCAAGTTGCGGGCAACTTTGGGTAACAGGTAAATATATTTATCTATGAATATCGTAAAATCTTTATATCGTTAGCATATAGATTATAAATAAATATTTTTAAGATAATATTTTTTATTTACCTATCAAATATTATAAAGTAAGTAGGATAAAATCACTTATTTTATTTCAGAAAAACTTATTTATTTTCTTTTTTACCATACATACCCTTTTCAAACGCTAAAAGCGTAAATACTTTTTACATTATTATTGTAATTTTTAAAGTATATATTTTTATTTATTATGAACAGCTCTTAGTAATTATGTTGAACTAATTTGAGAGCGGCAAAAGTGTTTTATACCGTGAGTATATAAAAGTTAAATTCGCTATTTTATATTTTTAAAAGTTTAGATTATATATATCCATAGTATAAATATTTTTTTACACTATTAAAATGTAATTTTATATATAATAATAGACTATAGTTACCATGTTACTCTTAATGCTTATCTTGATTATTTAACTGTAATTACCTATAAGTGACTTAATTGTATAAATATGTTAACGGTAATTACCTATAAATGACTTAATTGTATGAATTTATTCTACATTATAAGTGGAACTTATATTTTTTAATTGTATTGTAGTGGTAACAAATTAATAAGAAATGTTTAATTTGCAGGTGGTCCCTAATAGCAGAATATTTACCACATAGAACAGATAACGAGATAAAAAATTATTGGAATTCTCGTTTGAGCCGAAAAGTAGAAAGCTTAAGGATTCCAAGTGACGAAAAGTTGCCACAAGCTGTTGTCGAATTAGCCAAAAAAGGAAAACAACAACAAATTATCAAACAAAGACGCAAAGGGAAAATAAAAATTAGCGGTTCAAATTTCAGAAGTGAAATTATAATTACGTCATCAACGCTAAATATGGAGAAAGAAACCATAAATACTATTCCCAATGGCGATAATAATGCCATGGAGTTCGATCATAACGATGATCAAATGTTGTGGCTAATGGACGATAAAGATGCAAAGTTGGACCAAGATTTCATTTTCAATTGTTTATGGAGTGGCGAAGGAGAAAATCTTGAAATAATCGAAAACAACAACAACAAGGATAATAATTATGATAATCATGGTACCCTTGATGGTTGGAATTTGGAATATTTAGGTGAAATGTTGAATAATGAAATAGAGAATAACAATATGTCAAATATTTCATTATTAGATATTAATAATGAAGAAGAAGCAACGGTAGAAAATATTGATCCCATGCATAGTGATTTGGTAGCTTGGCTTTTGTCTTAATTTCGTGGTTAAGTATCTTCACATCAATCGGTAGGTCGAAGATTCAAGTCTCGAGAGTAATTGGAACGCTAGCTAAAAAGAGAGTTGTAATATCTAGTTATGTATATATGTGGATAAAAAATAAAAATTGTCTCTATTTTTTTATTTATTTTTTAGATAAAGGTTGTGTCGGCATGTTTTTTTTTATATAAAAAAGAGGTATTCCCTTTGTTCCTATTTATTTATCAATATTTTTTTATTTCACGTGCATTAAGAAATTAATTTATTTTGATTAATTAATTTGACCAATGAACATGAATTATTCACTTAGTTTTTTTATGTTAGTCAAATGTATATTTTCAAGGCTAATAACTCACAAGGGTAAAATAGGAAGAATATTATAATTTACGCATTGATTTTATGAAATGACAAGTATTATGAACCAACTATTTATAGTAAGGATGACATATAAAAAGCAACGAATGGAGTAAAAAATACTCCCTCTGTCCATTTTTATATGTCATCCATTTCTATAAATAGCTGGACCACAATACTTGTCATTTTATAAAATTTATGCATAAAGTACCATATTTTGCCTATTATATCTTTGATAGAGTAGTTAATTAATCTTAAAAATGTATTTACTTTGACCAACCTAGGAAATCTACAAGTAATTAAATAAGGGTATAAGGGTAAAGTTACATCATTTCTTAATGCAAGTGCAAAGTAAAAAGATGACATATAAAAAGGAACGGAGGAAATAATGTGTTTGCATTTTGTTTTAAAATAATGGTGGTGTCTAAATAAGTTTGCACACATTTCAATTAGTTTACGAGATATTTATTACCTTTTGCTAGTATATATAGAGAGAGAATATTTTTGTCCACTAAAACTTAAATAAAGCACAAATATAATATTATTATTTTTTCATCCCCTGTGAGCCACTTATTATTTCTCTGAATAAAATATTAAATCATTTTCTGTATATAAATTAAAGATATGTAGGGTATGATTTCGTCAATTTAAATTTTAACCTAAAACCTTATAATGATCGATCTCCCCTAGCTACTTCATGAACATTAAATAGCACCTTTAAGTGAATAGTGCGAATAATGTGTATGTTATTTAAGATATCAGCTACTCTACCTAAATTAGGGGAGTGTAAAAATCGAATAAAAAATATATTTTTAGTTTGATGTTGTTGGGTTAACGGGTTCTTAATGGTTTTATAAAAAAAATTATCAGGTTATAGGTTCGGTATTGATTTTTAATATTGGGCTATTGGGTAAACCGATAACCCATTAAGACTAGTAATTTACTACTTTTACTTGTACATAAATATTATATATTAATCTCAATATCTTACTAATTACTGTCTTTATCATCTAGCCTTCAATTCACACTTCACAACTTCACATTATACAAAACGTCAAAAACTAAAATAAAAACCATATTCCTCTTAATTTCTCTTTGTGTTACACTTGTATAATTCTTTTCATGTTTGTTATTATTGTTTCTATTTTATGAGCATTTGTAAAGTTACATTATTGTGTTGTCGCGTTAAATTTATTAGAGAAGTCATATATTTGTTTTATAAGTATTTTTCTTATTGGTTAAATCAAAAAACTGAACCATTAAGAATCAAAATCGATAAATTGAAAACCGATAAAAATATCTTATTAATTTGATTATTGATTTAACGTATTTAATCGAAAACTGATAAACCAAATCGATAATACATAAAATCAAATTAAACCAACCGATGCACACCCCTAACCCCTAACGTAAACACACATGCGCCTCTAACCAATAATTTGGGACAGGGCTCCTCTCCCGTAAAGGATTTAATTTCTCCATTTTTCCTGGTTGGATCTTCAATTTAATACACATATTCATGTAAAGTAAAATTTAGTTATAACAAAAGAGATCTGGACCATTTATTTATTATTAATGGGACACATCTACTTCTTCCATTTCAAATTAATTGAATTGTTGAGAAACTTTTTATTTTTTAAATTAATTTAACTGTTCAATTTTTGAGACTACTTTTAGAATGTTCTTCCAATTTTACCCTTCATTAGTTAGTATTGAAATTAGTTATTAATTAATGTTTAGTTATTTTAATCATAAATTAAATTGAAGGAGTACAATTTGTGTTAAAAATTCTTACCTCTATTTATTTCTTAGATATTTGTATATTTCAAAATTTTATATACACGCAGAAAAAAATGGTTAGCCCCACTCAGATAAAATATAAATTTTATTTATTCGAATAATAATTAAGGTGAAGCAGGGTGATCAGGAACGATAAATGGATCTATTTTGTAAGTTCATTATTTCGGAGTTTTTATAAAGGATTGAATTAATGATGTATACAATACTTAAATTTTCGACGTAGATGCTATATACAGTAAAATCTTACTAAATTAATTAGGGGTGGACATAAATATCAAAAAACCGAACCAAATCGAACCGGACTAATTTGGTTCTTCAATTTCAATTTTTGATTCGGTGTCGGTGTTATTTTTTCAAAAGTTTGGTTCGGTGTTCGGTGTAAGGGTCTCAAAACTTTGGTGCACCGAAGAACCGAACTTTTATTAAAAAATAAAATAAATAAATATTTATATATATTTATGGGTATTCTCTTAACTAAAATTAAAAAGTCAACTAACAATTAAATCATTCATGAACAAATCAAAGTACCAATAAATGTACAATTCAATAGTTAACTTCAAATATTAGTTCCAAGAGGAACCAAAACATATTTTTATCAATGTACGTTATGTAAAGGAACTCGTCTTCTTCCTTGTTTTCCTCGAGAAGCAGTTGGAGGCATAATGTTCTTGACAAAAATAAATATAGTCTTTTAGTTAACACAATAAGTGTTTCATGACGAGACACATCTTTCCTTAACATACTTTTAAATTTTATATATTTTATACTTTGATTTTTTGTCCTCATTTTATTTTTCATTCGCACCGAAAAAATTAATTTAAAAATACCGAACTAAATCGAACCGGAGTAGAAAAAACCGAACCGAACCGAATTAGTTTGGTTTGGTATACTGTGCACACTTTTCTAAAATTGAAAATCGAAGAAGTGAATCAAAGTTTGATAAAATCGAACCGAACGCCCACCCCTAAAATTAATACTAATAAATTAATAATCTCTCTAAGATAGTATTTTCCTCTGGTCCTCGCATGGGACAACGGAGAAAATAACCTTTTTCAATAAGATAATATATTTTCAGAAGACCCCTATATAAATATATGGTCCATTAATTGTCACAACCCCGACCGCCGTGATTGGCACCCACACTAACCCTCCGGTGGGAGAACCATTACTACAACCAGACTAAGCAACTTAAAGAACTAAATCATTTAAAGATATAGAAGTAGATTTAAATGACTAGTAAAAATGGAGTTCCCATAAACTCCAAAGGTTTTAAATAAACAGCTAAACAAAACTATTGCGGAAGTTCAACCCCTAGAACCTGAAAGTCATTGTACCAAAACTCTATAATTCAACAAGTCTAAGGAAAAGGGGTACAACCCCCAAACTAAACATACGAATAAGCCTAACTATATAGTCTGAGTCCGAAAAGAATGGACTAAACAAAATAGAGGATCCGTGGCAGCCTGAAAAAACTGGTTCACCCTCGAATCTGGTCTCGATCAATGATCCCCTAGCTGAGGTCTATCAGTAGCCGCCTGAAGATGTCATGCACTAAACAAAGAACGAGCAAGTGCATTATCAGTACACAACCACAATGTACTGGTAGGATCATGCGGCCGCTCCAGTAAGCAAAATACAAGAAAGCAATTACAACACAGTAAACACACATATAAAGAATGCATAGTTCAATTATCATTTCAGGAGCAACATACGAATTTCCAATATCAATGACAGGTAGACATGAATGTAAGAATCACAAGTGGTCCTCTCATGGAACCCACACCCAAACTGTTAGTGTGTCGGAACGTGACACCCGATCCAATATAAATATGTGTCGGAACGTGACACCCAGTCCAATATATGTGTCGGAGCGTGACACTCGATCCAATGTATGTGTCGGAACGTGACATCCGATCCAATCAGTACAACAACAATAACAACCACACCATAATGAATAGTACACATAGTCACACGGTTAGGTCACAGTTCATGGCATGTAATTGTTCACACATAATCATTTCATTAGATTCGATTCACATTTCCCTATTCACATATACACATGCATAAAATGAAGCAATTAACCGGCACATATCACACAAACAGGAAATCGAACCATCACCTACCTCGAAACCAAGCTTGAATCCTCCTAAGACACTTGAGCCTTCCCTTTCCGGATTCTTTCAGCTTGTTCTTGGTCTAAAACAGTTAAGTAATGCGAGGATCAATAAACAAGGCCTAATTTACCCGAATAATAAGCAAACTATCAATCCTAGGCCAAACCCAAGATCCCAATACTCAACTAGGGCTTTTTCCACCATTAACTTCAGGTCAAAACCCCTCCCTAACGATAATTACCCAAGATTCTAAGTTCTACGAATCGAAATATGGATTAGGGGAGTAATTATCTTACCTTTAGCGGTAAAAATTGTGGAAAACTGTCAAGAAACTGCCCTGGGTCGTCCCTTAGCTCTCAAGAACTAAGTTTTGCAGAAAATAACGTTTTTGGGATTTTTTCCAGATTTAAGTCGCGACTGCCCCTCTATAGCGGGCCCCAACCCACCACAGCGGCCCCGCCCTGGCGGGATTAATCCCACCCCGACGGCTTGCACGGAGGTAAAAACTCGTAATTTGAGTTCCAAACTCCCATTTCGCAACACACTTTCAACCCTTGACGTTCTAAAACTACCCTTTCACGCCAAGATCAGTTTCGGGAGTTCCACTCACCCGAATTCGATTTCGTAAAGCCGTACAGGCTCCTTAACGTCTTGGCTATCCACTCATGTGATCAAATTCATAATTAAATCCTCCATCCATTACCAGATTTCCCTAGACCTCACCTGACTCAGATTTCGTCCAAGTCTGCCTAGGCTAGAAATTTTCAAGTTACTACTCAGAAGTTTTCTGGCCCAAATTCCTTTCCCATTGGCTTTTCCATAACGTCGGGAACAGATCGTTACATTAATATTATAAATTAATAATTCTTTAAAAGTACAAATATATCTAAGGCATTAATATAATGAAATGTGATCCGATTTTGCTTTGGTATTTTTGTTAAAATTTAAATCTAGTTGAAATTCATCCCTAACTTTTCTTATTGCATCTAAAAGTTCTGATATTGTCATTTCGAACTTCACTATAAAATTGTGAAAAGTTCTAGATGGGATAAGTGTTCTCTTACGCGTGACTAGTTCCAAAGGTATTGTATCATTTTAAATTCATCATCAACATTGATGTATTCATTGTACTTTATGTATAATTTATTTATTTTTATGTGAATTCAACAAATATGATACATAAATTAGTAAGATGCAATGATTTTGAGTAATCAAAATTAACCTTCACTATATCTCAAAACAGTCTTTAAATTATTAAATATTAATTTATACATTTTAAATAATACATCTACAAAATAATAATATTTTATGGTCCTACCTATATTAATTTAGTGAAGTTTTACTGTATTCTCATTCACGAGTCTATGTGAAAAGAACATTCGTCGACAAAATGATCACCCTTAAAAGATTATCTCATAGCTATTGAGAATGAATTAAATCAAATAGCTATTTTTCCTCAATTTTTCTCACTTGCTCCTGTAAAGTAAAAAAGATTTTTTTTCTAAAAAAAAAAAGTCATTCACAACCATTGAAGAAGGATTGTTCAAAAAGTTTAGTAAACCCAACCAAAAGAAATAATGGAGAGATCCATCATACATGTCTTATTCTATTTGAGAAAATGCTTTTTCCCTGTATTTTTATTTGTATATTTTAGACTTTGCACGTTTTTAAGAAATAATAATTAATATGAGTATTTTATCATAATATTTATATTAATTCTAGGTCCTGATAATAATAATTTAAAAAATAAGTAATTAATATTGAGGATAAAATAAAAAAAATATTTATCTTTCTTGATATAAAGTATTAGTGACAAATAAAAATAAAATTTTATTTTTAAAATAGTGGACAAAAAAACGGAGATAATACGTACACATTGTATATCATAAAATTAAAATGATAATCTCTTGAATATCGCATAAATGATCCAAAAATTTCATTGACAGTATATACCTTTCGATAGTATATGTTATAAAGTTTTGTTTTATCTACTTCTGGTACTTATATATAAGTGTCGATAATTACACAGGTGATCGTCAACATGTTTGTATCAGTGGTTTCACACTTACATATATATTTATCTATCTTTTTCTTCCGTTTTAATTTTTAAACTTTTTTATATATTTAAAAATTGCATAAAAAATACTATGATTCATGATAATTGACAACATATTTTTAAAATAAATAAATTTGATTGCTTATAAAAAAATTAGATTGATTCATAAGATTAATCTATTTGTGTCACATAAAATGGGACAAAAGAAGTAACATGTATTTTTAATTTGGAAACTACGTAAAAAGTATTGTAAATCTCAATAATAAGAACATTTGATTGACTATATTGAGGCAAGAGAAATAACATATATATTATTTAAAAATTATGTAAAAAGTACTATAAATTATAATAATTAACAACTTAAAATATTTAAAAATTATATTAAAATTGAATTGACTCTCTAAATTTTATCTATATTACACAAAGTGAGACTCAAAAATAACAGATATTGAATTCATGTTAGCACGGACAATTATGTCTAGTCTAATATATAACTGGTAGGGGTAATAATTAAGTTGTCCAATTGGTAATCAATGAAATGATACACAAAATAATAAAGGAGATCTGCATAATTAAATATTACAACAAGCCTCATTATTATCATTCTTTTGAGAACATTTTGACTAATTTTATAGTGTCTTTAATATCTTTCATCAAGATATATATTTTTTCTGTTCCAGTTTATATGACTTATTTTTATTTTTAATCAGTCCAAAAAAAATGACATATTTATATATTAAGTAATAATTTAATTTTAAAATATTTATTTTATCGTTAATGAAATTATTTACGGCACACAAATATCTATCATTTATTTTAGACCACAAGTTTCAAAAGTCTTCTTTTTCAAAACTCTAAATCAAGTCAGACTAACTCATATAAAATAAGACGGAGGGAGTACCAAATAACTTTAGCCACCAACTAATTTTAAAAAAATGAAAAGAAATCATAATATACATATCAAATTTCATTGATCACTATATCACGCCCCAGATTTTATTATTTATAGTTATCCTTCTTTTCTCACACTCTTTTTGGCCAATTATTAGGTCTAGACTAGAATAGTATTTAACCTTTTCTGGCCCAACTTGTTAATTACTTTTTCCTTACTTTAAAATAGTCATACAAGTTGAAGAAAGACTTGCAAAAGTATATAGAGAAAATCAGTACATGTCCCAACTTTTCCAACCACTAGTCTAACAAGGAATTTGTAGCTACACTAATAAATAAAAAATACTATATTTCAATTGAAAAATGTTTAGTGACTATTTTAATATATATTTTGATTGAACCATTGAAAAAAAATAGTAATAATATTTTCATACGAAAAAAAATTATATTTCAATTGAAAAATGTTTAGTGACTATTTTAATATATATTTTGATTGAACCATTGAAAAAAAATAGTAATAATATTTTCATACGAAAAAAATTAGATTTTTTTTCACTATTTCAATAAAAATCTATTTTCTATCATGCATTCTTTCAAAAAGAGTTGGTTTGATGGCGAAATGAATAGAAAAATTATATTCTACAACATAATTTTTTTACTGATTCATGAAGAAAAACCTTTATTTCTATCGTCCATATGAATAGGAAGACCTATAAAAAAAAAGAACTTAGAAAAAGATGATAAGAATTTCCCTTTTAATGTGTGAAACATAAGATGTGGTTAAATTTTTGTCGAGTTTACTTAGGAAAAACCTTTTTTTCTTCCCTTTTTCTTCATTAATAATCATCTATTGCTTTCATTTCTAAAATTTCATGGAACGTGTTATTGTCGTTGTCAAAAATGTACATTTCATACTGAAATTAAATCACTCAACTAAAAATAAATATTTCACATCACATTTTATATAATATCATTTTAATTTAACACAAAAAAATAAGATGTTATTTGTGGGTAAATATTTATCTGTATTGATGTTATCATGGTTAAGTAATTTAATAAAGTTAAAAATATAAATTAATTAATATGGTTAAGTGATAACAATTTATATACAAACATACCTCATGTATTTATTGGTTTAGTATAAATTTTTTATGCGGCTAAATTTTACCTAAATATTAATTATCTGCATGGAGTATTTATATCAGATCAATTCAACTTACCTTACGATATATAGAAGTTTATATACAAACATATATTATTATATATTTATTAATTTGATATAAATATTCTATTCAAATAGTTTTTTATGATACATTTGTCTTTCATAGGCTTTTTAAGGATCTCTAAAGAGATTGTTAATTATCTTGAACTACTTCACTCATTATTTTTTAAGATATCAAAGCTAAACTTTGTGAAACTTATTTTCAGAACTATTCATCTTTTGTGATTTAGGTTTTCTCTATAATTCATCTTTGCTCTTCACCTAACTAGTTGAGCCTACACTTGCTCTTTCATTGTTTCGGGTCTATTTTATAACGCGTTCAATTTTTTTAATTTTTTTCATATGATGTTTGGTATCCACATTAGAGTCTGATTAATTTGAATTAGCGTCACATAGGGTTCCATTTGAGGAAAAGTGCGCCCTACCAAGGATTTTTTTCAGATCTAAGGCTCTAACTCGAGACCTCTAATTAAGGAAGGAGCAGCCTCATCCACCGCACCACATTTTTTGATAATGTGCTCGTACTTATTTTGTCTCTATTATAATAAAGTCAATATTTCAATTTTCTTAACATTTGAAGGGAAAAAAAACACAAATAGGAAGGAATAAAAAGACTTCAATCCATATGAAAAATATGGAATCAAATGTTTAAGGTTTCTAAAATGAGTTTAATAATCACAGGCTACAATTACTCATTGAATTATTGGTTTTGGTTAAATGTTCATGTATTAGCCTCCGTGTTGCACGCAATTGAATTCTCTTTTTCATACACTCCCTCAATTTGTTTGACATATATTTTTTTCCACAATGATTTTTTTTCTTTTTTAATACTCTCTCTGTCCGTCTTTAATTGTCCATTCTATTTAAAATAATTATCCAACAATAGCTGTCCAGTTTGAAAACCAAAAGATAATTTACCCCTTTGTATCTATTTTATCCTTGATTACAAGTACTATTCAATATTTAATACATTTTTCAAAGTATTAAATTTAATATATTTTAAAGGGTAATATAATAATACTATCTCTATTATTTAATGTTTCTTAAGGTGTGTGTCAAGTCAATAGCATAATACATAAACGTGCCATTTAACTTGGCTTCAAGTGACATCTCTGCCCTCCAACTTTGGTGTGCACAAGTAGACACTTTAACTTGTATAAAATATTAATTGAATAAATAGACACATGTATCCTATGTAACATCCTACATGACAATTTGTATCCTAAGAGAAGTCATACATGTATTATGTCACGTAGGACGCATGTATCTACTTGTTCAACTATATGCAAGTTTAAATATTTATTTGTGCACACCCAAAGTTGGAAGACATAGATGTCAACTGAAACTAAGTTAAAAAGCATATTTCTATTATGTCCAAGACAATATTGAACAACTATTGTTGGACAGAGATAGTGTCTCTTTAGTTTCAACTTTCCACATGACATGTTTAAAATTATAAGATTAAAAAATATTTTAATACATTTGACATATCTTTAATTTATGACGGTAAATATGCGACACATGAGTTTAACTCAGCCCCAAAAATTAACTCATGTTAGGAGGATTGTTTAAGTCCATATAAACAGATCATCGATCCATTCTCCAATTAATATAGACTTTTTACACACTCTAACAAAGAACATAAGATTTAATTTTTAATTTTTTTTTTATATCAAATAAAAATAAGTCAAACAAATTAAAACAAATCAATTATTATATCTATTTGGTGAGGGAAGTAGTGCAATCAAGTTCACAAAAGGTCACTTAAACGTCATAAATAGTTAACTCATGAGTTTATCATCATTATTAATAATGAAATAAATATCCTTTTTCTTTCATCACGAGCTATATATCACAAGTTGATGTCAAAATTATTTGAACCAAAATTAAATAAATCAACTAAATTCCGATGATAGTTAAAAGTAGCCCCTAATTAAATTATGTCGGTTCTATACTGGATTAAGTCCAAATGGAGCACTCAACTTCCTAAAACATATACACACGACACAATATGTAGATTTTAGCTTAGCAAATTATTAATTAATTAATATGTAGAGTGCTTATCACATGGATGGTTTGGAGGGTGGGCTAGGGATAATTCGGGATCGATCCTCCCTCAATGTCTTTTGAATTGAGTTGCATAATGGGGGATTTATTCAGAGCGGACAAAATGTTGCTCACTCGATGGGTATAGGCTGTGATAAAAATATTAGCGATTATGGATTATCCTGATTTTTTTTTTAAAAGTTATAAATATGTATATGCAGTAATTAACTAGATGGTTTAGATAGTACCTCCACAACTAATTAAAGTATTAAACACTCTGTTTTAGTTACACTATCATATCTAAAATAAAGTAAATGTCATGCTTACGTTTGTAAGACATAAGTAGCTCAATTTTGTTTCATGAGGCAAGGTTAACTTGCTAAGCTAAAATCTACATAACTCTAGTCTATATAATACTAATAATATAATTACTTCCTCCATTTTAAATTATCTGACGTGATTTTTAAAAATATTTGTCTCATATTATTTTTTTTATTCATTTTACTTGTCAGATTTTTTTTAATGTTTTACCTAACATTACTTACTTATTCTCCAAATGATCATTCCGAGACCTGGCTAAGACTACATATTAATTAATATGAGTATTGCAGTAAAATACTTATATTAATTATTGCTCTTATATAAGGGGTTTTCAAATTTTAAAGTGTATAAGTAAAAATGAAAGGAGAAAGTATTTGTTATTGTAGAAGTTCAAGACAAAATTAATTATTTTTTTCTCATTTTACTTTTAATAGTAATTGTTCTTGAAGATTACAAACATCTCCATTGATTTGGAGATGATACATATGAAATATGTCACTCTCTTCATTCAAAAATTTATCAAGTTTGTCATCTTCGTCTTATGTGTCATCATCATTACTTCATGTGTCTGGTTTTATATGACTTACTTTTCTTTTTATTTAATTTCAAAAAATATGACACATTTCTATATTTAGTAATAATTTAATTTCAAAATGCATATTTTATCTTTAATGAAATAATTTTTAGCCACACAAATATTTATGACTTCTTTTAGACCACAAGTTTAAAAATTCTTTTTTTCTTTATTAAACTCTGTGTCAAGTCAAATTAATATATATAAATTAAGACGAATGAAATATAAAATAAGTAAATAACAAAATCATAAATTTCCTAACCCCCAAAAAAGATGTTCTTATTCTCTTTTTTTAATTACGAAATTTAGTTGTGGACTTTAGATTAGGTTAACAACATTGTATAAGTATTATTTTGTAATTATTTATATTTTTAGATTATAATTTAGATTTTTTTAAAAATTATGAATATTTTAAAAATGATGGGCCAATCTGCGACCCACATAAAATTGGGCTGGGCTAACCTAGCCAAGTCCATTAAACTTACGTTGAATACTTGTGCAAAATACATAGAGGAAATTTCGCATATAGCCACTCAAAAATAGTCTAATTACGCTCCATAGCTATAGTTTACTAATTACGATTCGTCGCTACATGTTATAGGGAGGAGAGTGGTGAGCGAGACTGGGAAAGGGAGGAGAGTGGCGAGCGAGACTGGGAGAGGGAGGAGAGAGGGCAGAGAGGTTAATTGTATATGTATATTGGTTAGATAATTGTATATTATACGTATGTATTTGTATACTCTGGCGAGAGAGATTGGGAGAGGGAGGAGAGAGGCGAGCGAGATTGGGAGAGGAGGAGAGAGGCGAGCGAGAGGACAATAATTTGTATAATTCGCATCTTGTTTGTATAATTCGCAGGTACGTTTGTATAATTCGCGTGTTTTTGTATAATTGAGTAATATAAAGTCTGGAATTATACAACTATAATAAAACTCGAAATAACAATTTGATACAAACATAAACATATCAACTTTAAACAATTATACAAAATATATTATAAAAATTACATTATATAAATTATATTATACAAAATCCGAAAACTACACGTTTATACAAACTTTAAAAAGTTATACACAAAAAGATTTGAATGTATATGATGACAAAACTGAAAAACCAAAGGAAATCATCGTCATATACAAATACAAACTATCGTATACAAATACAAATCAAACAAAGAATTGTTAGTTGTGAATTATACAAATATGACGAATTATACATATACAAACGTGGCTAATTATATAAACTCGAAGTCAGCCCACGTAATTAATGGTTAATCTTAGTCGTGAGTGGTAATTATAGCAAACAATAGTTATGATGAGTAATTAAGTAGTATAAGTTTGCTTAACCGCGTAATTTTTTCAAATACATATTAACTAGCAGTATTTTAAAAGGTGGGGGCATGAGGCGAGACGTTTTATGCCGTACGAGGCGAGACATAAGCCCCGAGACATGGGACGTAAATCTTATGGAGCTGCGGGGCGTAGTCTCGTGTATATTCAATTTTTTAATTTTATTACAAAGAAAATAAGTAAAAGTAAAACTTTCAATTATTTTACAAATAAATAACCTATAATATATAGAAAAAAAAATTATGATTTTTATTTGAGAAAGGTATTAATAACCAATAATAAAGAAAAAAATATTACAATTACTATTTGAGAAATATCATTACACCAATAATAAAAAAAATATGATTTAAAGCAAGAGAAATCGAAAATCAAAAAATAAAAAAAAATAAAAATGCCCAGGGCGTACGTTTCTATGCACAGGGCTTACGTTTTTAAGCTTAGAGCTTACGCCCTATGGATCTACGTTTTCAATTTGCGCCCCAGAGCGTTTTTGATACACCCCGCTCCGAGACTCGCCCCAAAAAATATTTTTTGAAACACTGTTATCTAGTATACTAATTGTTTCTAACTTATAATTATTAAGGCTGCTTATCGGATAAATCGAAGATTATGCTTATCAGTTTGAGTTATTAGATATCAATTTTTAAATATACTAATCTGCTAGACAACCAATAAGATATTCGCTGATTTGATATCAAATTGGTAATTATCGAATAAATAATGGATGGTGTATTAACTCAAACATTTCATGCTTTCTTTTAGTCACCTTCATTTACCAATATATTCATCTCCTATCAAACAATATAATTTTTCTAACTCTAATGCTTAAGCTAGTAATTTTATAGTTGTAATTTTTCTAACCCAAGTGACATTCTAGCAAAGAGCCACATAGTTGTTTAGGACAAAGTTAACTACCATTGAAATAAAAAATTGATTTTAAATTTTGAATTAATTACTCTAATTAACAATATAGAATTGATATATCAGCATAACTATTTTATCGACAGCAAAATTGTTGTAGCATCAGTTAATTTATTTATTTTTGCTTTCAAACAATTTTAAATAATGACCGTGCATCATGCGAGCACATCACATATTATTAGCATATACTTAACCAGTGGTCTCAAATTTGAGTCCTAGATATAAAGAAAATCTTGTTAAGAACGTCATCTCGAATGAATATAGCAAACTATGAACTGAATTTCGTCGGGATAGACTTCAAACATGGAACAAAAAACAATTTTTTTTTAATGAAAACTCTAATATGAGCTTCGGACACCGGATAGAAAATCCAAAAAAAATAATATTATTAGTGTTAGGAAAAAAAAGAAGAGTATTTTCAAATACATAATTAAATTCCATAGCGACTCTAATTTCACTTCCCGGCGACGGAGAATTCGAAAGCCGACTATCACTAGCCATGTCAATACACGATCAAGCGGCGGCCGCCGTGCTATCACAAATAGCTATGGCGGCGGACGGCGCACTTATCGGCTTAGCCCTAGCTTACGTTGCCGTACGGAGTATTCTCAAGTTCAAAGCCAACTCTTCCGCCCTTCACAAAATCAACGACGCGCCGTCGCTCGGTGTCTCCGATCTCCGTTCATTACTCTCCTCTTCCGATAGTAATGAAAACTCTGAAAGTTCAAATCAATCCGATGACGGTAAGCTTGTGATCATTCGCGGTACTGTGGAGGCGAAATCGGCAGTTGAGGGTAACTGGAAGAGCTTGAGAGCTAATATTCTCTCAGCTCATAATTCTGCTGAAAAAGGCGTTATATTGCAACACACTCAAACAGTAATTCTTCTACACTTTTCGTTTTATTTTAATTTATGTTCAAACCTTTAAAGGAACATGAACATCAGTGCTAAATTACTCAATTTATCAGGAATCCTAATGCTTCTTTAGGCACTTAATATCCTTATTCGAGCTGGCTTTTTCTTATTCAACTTGTTTGTGCACATTTAGGATGCGTGTTACGGTTAGAGTTAGTTGATGGTCAATCTAAAATTTGTGAATACTCACTATATTTGATGCATTAGGGCTTTTCTAGGCATGTGCTACAACACGGTGATAGTTTTGAATTACAATGTTTGATTTACTAGGATTGCACACTTTGGTGAAACTGCAGGGCTTGCTCTTGTATTTGTAATAATTTATTCTACGTTCAGCTAAATGTTGATGCTCAATCGAAAGAAAGAACAATCAATGTTTTGCTTAGCCCGTGTCGAAGGAATCCCTAGACATAGAGAGAGGACATGAGCTAATCTTGACTATAGGATAAGCTGGTGAATAGCACAGGGAGGGATGTCTGGGGATGAATTCCTGCTTCGCCTCATGACCCCTTGGTCGCAGGCAGGGAGTATGTCTTAAAATACAAATTATTTTTGTAATGAAATGTGTTAAATTAGAGCTAAATGGATTGTGAGGATTCATAAAGCTTGTCCAAAGTTGTTTGCAATTGATGTGCAGAAGTTGCAGTTGTTACATTGTAAAAATCAACAACTATTAACAGTTTTGAAGGGGAACTACATGTTTTGGATGTTTTATACGTGTGAATATATAGATTAACGGTTACCGAACGAAAATCAACAACTATTATCTACTGCCTACTGGTGATGGATATCCTTCAGTTTTCAAAGAACTCTTTGAACAGTGTACTTTAAACAGAAACCACTTGCTACTGTTAACCTGGAAATATGATCCTCAACCAATTCATTTGCAACCTATGTTTGCCTGCTATTGTTTTATCAGTTTTTGTGTGTTTTTTTTTTCTAGTGAAATTTGGCAGGATACTGATGATCGTTTGCCGTCTTATTTTAGTGTATCTATAATGAGTGGAGAGGCTTCTTTTCGTGGGCTGGTGATCTGTATTCAATATTTCCAAGAGTCCGGAAGGACCAACGGTCGTCCTCTTTGAGAACGGTAATGTGCAAATTTTCCAGCAACACAGGTCTCTTGAATTTTGCTAGTGCCTTTAATTTCACCAGTGAAGTACAAAAGAGATATTGAGCCAGTATTGCTAATATTTGTCAATTTTCTTTTTTTGCCATAAATTTTGCTAGGTTATGTGAAAATATTTTGTAGGAAGCTATAATCCTAGAATTTTTAATGCTTTATTTATCTGCTTTGATCATTTCCTTCCACTCTAATTTAACGTTCTCATCTAGGATTTTTATGCTCTCTATTTGACATCTTTGGAGGTATATCGTACTCGTGTACAAGTTAAGGTTCTGAATAGGAAGAATAACATGCTGAGATGTCCAGACTGGATGTTCCTTAAATGATCACACTTTTAGCACAAACCATCTCAAATTTAAGAAGCAAGGCTTGAGTGGGTGTTTCTTTAATAAATGGCTCGTAGTCAGTGGTGGATCTAGGATTTTAAGGTTGTGGGTGCTAGACACAGTGATGGATACAACCTTGACACTACGGGTTCAACCAAAACCATGTATATAAAAATAAATATTAATTCAAATTCATAATCTAAAAGTTACAATGGGGTAAGTGCTCAGTTGCTATACAGTTTTAGTTGGGGAAGAAAATGGTTTAAACGATATCTTCTTCTCTTACTTTGTCTCAACAAATTAGATAAACAAATAAAAAAGGAAAAGAGAAGAACTAAACGGATAAGTCAGCAAAATAAGCGGAAAATCAACAAAGGAAGTACAAGAAGAAAAGAAGAAAGAGTCTGCACAGTAGAAAAGAAGAGAAAGTTGTCACGACCCAGACCGTCGTGATTGACACCCACACTAACCCTCCGGTGGGAGAACCATTACTACAACCCGACCAAGCAAAGTAACGAAAACTAAACATTTAAAGATACGGAAGTAGGTTTAAATGACTAGTGAAAAATGAAGTTCCCATAAACTCCAAAGGTTTTAGATAATAGCTAAACAAAACTATTGCGGAAGTTCAACCCCTAGAACTGAAAGTCATTGTACCAAAACTCTACAATTCAACAAGTGTAAGGAAAAGGGGTGCAACCCCAAAACTAACATAAGCAAAAGTCTAACTAAACATTCTGAGTCCGATAAGAATGGACTAAACAAGGAAGGATCCATGGCAGCCTGAAAGAACTGGCTCACCCTCAAATTCGGTCTTCGATCAATGATTCCCTAGCTGAGGTCTATCAGTAGCCGCCTGAAGATGCCCTGTACTCAACAAAGAACGAGCAATTGCAGTATCAGTACACAACCACAGTGTACTGGTATGATCACGCGGCTACTCCAGTAAGCGGAACATAAGCAAGCAATCACAATACAGTAAACACACATATACAAAATGCATAACTCAGTTATCATTTTAGGAGAAACATACAATTTCCCAATATCAATGACAGACAGATATGAATGTAATAATCACAAGTGTTCCTCTCATGGAACCCACACCCAAACTGTTAGTGTGTCGGAACGTGACACCCGATCCAATATACGTGTGTCGGAATGTGACACCCGATCCAATATACGTGTGTCTGAACGTGACACCCGATCCAATATACGTGTGTCGGAACGTGACACCCGATCCAATATATGTGTCGGAACGTGACACCCGATCCAATGTATGTGTCGGAACGTGACACCCGATCCAGTCAGCACAACCACAACCACAATCACACCCATATTGAACATTACTTATAGTCATACAATCAAGTATTAGGTTCATGGCATGTAATTGTTCATACATAATCATTTCATTAGATTCGGTTCACATTTCCCTATTCACATACACGCATGCATACAATGAAGAAATTAACCGGCATATATCACACAAACAGGAAATCGAACCATCACCTACCTTGAAACCAAGCTTGAATCCTCCTAAGACTGTTGAGCCTTCCCTTTCCGGATTCTTTCCGCTTGTTCGTGGTCTAAAAACAATCAATTAAGCAAGGATCAATAATGAAGGTCTAATTTATCCGGATTATAACAAATCCAATAACCCAAGACCAAACCCATGATCCTAAGGTGCAGCTAGGACTTTTTCCCACCATCAACTTCAGGCCAAAACCCTCCCCCAACGATAATTACCCAAGAATCTAAGTTCTACGGATCGAAATACGGATTAGGGGAGTAAAATCTTTACCTTTAGCACCAAAGGTCGTGGAAAACTGTCAAGAAATCACCTTGGGTCGTCTCCTAGCTCTTAAGAACAAAGTTTGCAGAAAAACAACAAAATTGGGGTTTTTCCCCGACTTAAGTCGCGACTGGCCCGCTACAACAGGACCTAACCCGCCACAGCGGCCCCACCCTGGCGGAACTAACCCCGCCCTGGCGGCTTGCACGGAGACAAAAAGTCGGAATTTGAGTTCCAAACTTTCATTTCACAACACACCTTCAACCCTTGACGTTCAACAACTACCCGTTCACGTTAAGATTAGTTTCGGGAGTTCTACTCGCCCGAATTCGATTCCGTAAAGCCGTACGGGCTCCCTAACGTCTTGGCTATCCACCCATGTGATCAAATTCGTAATTAAATCTCTCATTCATTACCAGATTTCCCTAGACCTCACCTATCTCAGATTTTGTCCAAATCCGGACAAGGCTAGGAATTCCCAAGTCGCTACTCAAAAGTTTCCTGGCCCAAATTCTTTCCCCGTTGGCTTTTCCATAACGACGGGAACAGGTCTTTACAAAAGTAAACAAGAATGAATAAACAAAGAAGAACCTCAAGTTTTAAAATATGTTATAACAAGGAATCAAATCACAACCACACTTATCAAAAACCTTACCTTCAACTTCCAACCACAACACCCATTAGACATTTGGTTGAATTGGTGCAGCTAGTTTTTTCATCCGTTTATAAATAAGTTTCTATTAAATTATATATAGTTCGCGTTGGGGTTAATGGGTGGTCGAGCACCCAGCACGCTTTACATTGATCTGCCCCTGCCCCGTAGTGAATGTGATAGCTTGTCCTTGCTCTTATCCTTTTCTTCTCTCCTATTGAAGCATTGTAATCTTATCTGGCTTGTGTTTCGGTTGCAAATTTCTTTGCATAAAAAGTTTTTCCTACTCGTTATCTTTACATCTAGTTAATACGCTCCATATTTGTAGCTGCTTCTCTTTTGCCTGCTAATAAGTGTTGTATATAGCTCTATGTTTTCATAATATAAGCTTTTGTGCTTCTCTATCTTCGACTCAGGTTCTTTTGTTCTTGAAACTGGCTCTCTTTGTTTTCTTGATATAAGCTCTTGTGCTTCTCTATCTTCGACTCAGGTTCCTTTTGTTCTTGTTGAAACTGGGAGGTGGCCGCAACCAGAATATGTTAATGTAAATATGGATGGCTCAAGGCATCCCCTACCTCTTGTGACAGTTTATCATCACTTGCAGCCTTTACATGCTACACCTCTCACTTTTCTCCAGGCACTCTTTGTTCATCACTATCCCGTGAGTTGAAAAATATGTTGTGTATATGGGCTTCTTGACCATTTGTGATTGTTTATACAACTTTTAAAGTTTGTCTTTCTTCCTGCAACTCATGTAACATATTGTTTTCTGTCACAAAGGTTGGAGTATTGGATGAAGAAAAAATTCTGCCACTTGGAAAAGATATAACCGCTGTTGGTGTTTGCAACTCAAAAGATGGGATTTTGGAGATCAAATCATGCGAGGACCTACCCTATTTCTTGTAAGGAAGGTTTACGGAGTAGTTCTCTTAATAAATTGATAAAGCATGACACTCTTCTTTCCATGGGACTTTATGATACTTCATTTTCATCTGTCACTAGTTAAACAAGTTGTTCTGCCAAATGAGGTTGACTATTGTCATTCTCATATTCATTAATTTTTCCCCCGAAATTTCCTCATACCTCTCTGAGATAAATTGTCTTTTTGTTGACTCTAAATGTGAAGTAAGTCTCCTTATCTTATTGGTGAAATTGATTACTTAATATTCAACAGGTCCTCTTAAAGTATGAATCTAATCATGTATAAAAGATATATGAGCTGAGTATGGAAGGAAGGTTAAGAGAGAGATTTCTTAGTGACCTTTGAAGAAAAATGTTTTTCTGAATTATAATTAATGGTTTAAATGAGCAGCACACCCTTATTGCTGAAGAATACAAGTTTACCTTACTCCAAAAAAATGGTTTAAATGAGAAGAGATGAAAATTCCTGAATCTGACCCCGCGTTAAAGAATATATTAAATGTTTTCTTAAATACCACATATACATTTCTTATGAGCATTATTATTTGAGCCACAACTTCTATTTAACAGAAACATAACAGTCTCTTCTTATATTCACTTTTGGTTATAATTATCACAGGCTTTGGTTCTTATGAGATGGTTTTAAAATTTAAAATGAAGTTTCCCGAGATTTTGACATTTGCGCTCAACCATGATAACAGTGATTACAGTTTTTTTGTCAGTTCCATTGTGGTAGAATTACCATGAGTTTTGAAACATTTTTGGGTGACACTCATTGGTAGGTTTGATTAATAGAGTGCAAGCCTTGTCCTGGTGATGATCTTGATTCAGCTGATACACATGTTGATATACACAGTCAAGTATTTGCCTATCTACAAATTGCACATGTATATATATTTTTTGCCTGGAGCATGTGGTTCTTTTAATATCTAACTTTTAATCATGTGTTTTCTGCATTTTTGATGATTTATATCTTCAAACATATGTTACATATCTGATACTTTATATCAGATGATTCTCTTGTTCTAAAATCTTGGTGTTCTTTTGTTTTCCTGATTAATTTCTTTTGTTGAAATTTGTGAGTGTTAATTTTTTACTTTGGTAGGTCTGACATGACCAAGGATCAAATGCTGGTAGACCTTGCCTTCAAAACAAAAGTTCTGATGTGGAGTGGAGTTGTGTTTGGTTCAGTTGCAGTTGGTGTCCTTGGCTATGCTGCTGTGAGGTAAACTGGAAGATCTCATTGTTACGCTCTTTTTTCTTCTGTCCTTTTCTCCTGTCATGGACTGGAGTCGAGGGGAGGTCTTAGGCAGGGACAAAATCCTTAATTGTTTCATATGGTATTTTACGATTCTGTTTACCGAGCATGAGTTAGGATTGTAGGAACCTGCTATTGAGTGGTCACCTGTTAAATAATCACGTCATCCATATCTGTCCCAGAATTGGTGGATTCCTTTCCCTACTTCATCTGCAATTTATCTCGCGGCTGCATCAAATGAGTCAACTTATAATAACTATGACGTGAACTTCAAATCCTACTGGGGTAGAGGGCTGGTTGATTGATTTGGATTACAGTTGTTGCCATAGCGTGTATGCAATTATTTGATACATATTACTTTATGGAACTTGTGCGATATAGACAAGTGTACTTGCATTCTATTAAATTAAGGGAGTATAGTTTTATCTTTGATGCAATTGAGGTTTGAGTAGGACCATCATCACGTGCCAAAAAGAATAATGCATCTAGCTACCTTTAAGCATGAAAGAATCATGATGGGTGCATGTTTCAGATGAGCAGAACCTTGAAATTGGCTTACATATTTTAGACCACCCTCTCCCAGGAACCTAAGACTGAAAAACAGAAAAAAGGGGAGATATGCTTGTTTGAAAGGAAAACAGGGTGAAAAAGTTTATGGCCAAATCTTCTTTGTCAAGTTTTAAAGTTGTCTTTGTTTCATAGTTTTTGCAAAAACATGTTACTCTTCTCTTCTTTCAAATCTTTGAATTTTGGTTTTTCAAGTTTTTTGGCCAAAAACATGTTGCTTGCTCTCTTTGGAAATTTGGCAATGGCTATTGATCTACACAGGGCCTCTCTTGTGTTTATGTTGCACATGTCATCCAGATGAAAAAGGTTGGGTTGAAGGATTGTCCAAATCCTCATGTGAATATTTCCTCTGCTTGTTTAGTTATTTTTATGGGGCTAATCTCCGAAATTATACAGCAAGCACCTTCTTTTGCTGGTCCAAACTCTCTCTTAATCATGCAACATGACAGTAATTATGGTTCCTTATGGTGTTTAAAGCTTTAACTTCTGTTGCTTATACCAGCTCGAACAATCCACTACGGGCTGGAAAAAGCATAGACTTTGCTCAGGATGAGCATAAACTTGTAACTCTAGTTGTGCTGCCTAAAAATTCCTTAACCTCCCACATGGCATGAATAAAAAAGCTAAATGAAACTTGTTTATCAGCAGCATCGTTATCAGTATTTACTCTAGTGGTCACATTTTCTCATTGGTATTTATATGTTTTAGGAACTGGAATCGATGGAAGCAGTGGAGACACCAGAGGCAAGCCCAGCAACAAAGGGATTCTGCAAGCAATGACGATGATTTGCAGGTTAGCGCTGATGAGGAAACTGGAGACGTTCCCGATGGTCAGTTGTGTGTGATATGCCTTATGAGGAGGAAGCGCTCAGCATTTGTTCCGTGTGGACACCTGGTATGTTGCCAGCGCTGTGCCTTGTCAGTTGAACGTGATTTGGCACCCAAGTGTCCTTTATGTAGGCAGACAATTCATAGTTCTGTAAGGATATATGATTCTTGAGGAGCAAATAGTTACGAGTTATTTTGAGTAGCTGATGCTGGAAGGTGGTTGTGCATTTGTAAAGCATGCGATGAAAACTACATTGGACTGTCTCATGGGAGGATGGTGGTTAATGGACTGATGGTGGTGGATGTGCCGAGGGGATTAGATACTAGAATCTAACATGCATGTTGTTTGTGTCTGTACATACATTTTTTGTTGACTCATTGTTGTACCTTTAAATACAATATTCATTACAATGCTAGGGAGTCATTTTGCTAAAAAAGCTTGAGTTCTAAACGCTCAGTTATTTCATCAAAGCACACAATCATCTATATTCTTATAGGTACATGACCACCTTGCCTAGAATCAAATTCTCAAGGAATTTGACAATTTTTTGACTTGTTGCCTCTGCAAATGCACTATCTGAACCTGTGTCAAAGCACAACTAATGAAGATTCTTCCAGACACTAGATTTACCAGTAGACTTTTGAGTCGGTTCATGCTTAAAAGCCTTGTGCATCTCATGTGTTGGGATCTATCTTCCATAATGAACAAAATGAAACAGGATCTCCTTTCCACCACAGTCCAACACAGCCATCCTTCTCATCCACTCTCATCTCCCAGTTGTTGTCATACTTCTTCAACAATGCACGAGCTCTATCAATTGCATCGTCTCCAAACATCTTCCATACGAAACCAACAGTCCTCATTCTTTCACACCATTTCTCCTTTGTCTCATTCATCTCTCCCATGTTTGTCAAAGCCTTTGCTGCTTCTCCTTCCATCATCCTCCTTCCCTCGCTCTCACGTCCTTTGTATGCTACACTGGTGGAGTCCAAGAACTTCCACAAGTACTCCACTCGCCTTGAGAATCTTGTTGTGAAGTCCCCGCAACTGTTGCAGCTGCAATCCATGTTGTTCTCACTCAAAACCAGTCCTTTTGGCTCCAAACTCTTTAGTCTTTTCAACAACTCTGTCCTCTCGTCTGGATTGTTGTGTTTCAAGTTATGGAGTCTGAACTGTGCACAAATAACCAAGATTTCATCTTGGGATGAGTTTATCACTTGGGAATCAAGATTCTGAAGTGGGTAATTCTCCAGTCTGTTGATTTGTAGATTGATATTAATAGCCTTGGCAAAGGCAAGGAGTTGCACTGAAAAGTTGTAACCACCTGGACCAACTACAAATGGACTATTTCTTTGTTGATCATCTTCTATGGTAGGTGTTATAACTGTCAGACGAACCAATGGTGGTGGACCTCCTTCTTGATGGGTCAACTCCTCGAGCAACGTTGGCCATTGAACACCATGAGAAACTCCAATATCAAGAATGTGTAGGTTCCGGGATGAATCATGTTTCCGTAGAATTTGGAGTATTGAGGAGTTTGCAATGCTATTGGGTATGCGGAACCAGGGACTGATCTCATTGAAGTTGATCAGTGAGTTCTTGAAGAACTTTGGATTTGTTGAAGCAAAAGTAGCAACAACACCAGCAGATAGTGAAGTTGGGCATGGAGTAGAAAGATAATACGTTAGCGCCTGGAGTCCACGAGCAGCCAACCGATGGTTGGCATCTCCGTTTAGTGAGGAGAGCTCGTGCAGAACGTACAACAAGTGCTGCACACGGTTCAGATTTCCTGCAGTAATTGCAGCAGCACAAGGGTTGAGTAACTGCTCTGCCCATCTTCCTTCTCTGTTGTTACCATTATTTCCTGTGGACTTGTGTGTTGCTTTCTTGTGTCCTGTTGATTTTCTTGTTGTCACTCTTTGGAACTCCTCCCCATCATTGATCCGACAGTTGTGATTCTTCCGGGGATTGTAACCAGAATCATTCCCTTTCCTTTTCTTGGATGAATCCAATGGCGGAAGGTGACTTGAAATGGCCGGCTCCAAAGAGACACTGCTCGCAGTTGTTACAGGGAAGCTAGTGCTGTTATTGTTGTTGATATGTATTTCTTGGTTTATATTTTCACTAGGAGCCCACCACGAGTCCTCGTAAAAATCATCCAGGCTATATGACTCATCGAGTCTATATGACTCATCGAGTAACGACGGAAAATATGATAAGGGACTATCCAGCCACTCTGTGATGGGATCAGAAGTAGTTTCATCAATGTTCATTGTATCACAGATTGAGGAACAAGGGTGGTGGGAGAGGATATGGCTTGATGTTGCTGTTTGATCATTTGACTTAATATAGAAAGTATATGCAAAGATGGGATATGATATTTTTGTTAAATTTATTATAATGGCTCAAGTTTCAAAGTGCTAAAGCTATAATAGTTCAAAATGGAATCAAAAGGGATTTTGCTTTGGGAAGAGACACAGCATGGCATATTTAAAGGGCAAAAGTGTACTGTTATTTTGGAAGTTATGGTGTTTCATTGGGATTCCTTTTACAGTATGATAGCCTAATCATTCTCACTAAGTGAAATTTCATTTTGACACAGCAGTGTTGATTTAATTTCATGATTTTAAATCATGAGATGAATCTTAAATTCTCCAAAAAGGTTGATTTGAGAATTTTATATCATGATTTCACATTTTTCAAATATAAATATGGACTTACAAGTTTATATTTTGTAAAGGAAAAAATCCTATCATTTTATATTTACCAATCATTTATTTCATATGTAAACAAAATTTATAGTTGATATTATTACTCTTACCAACCTTTAAAGTTTAAACAATTTATATCGGTTATAACCATTACTCTCGACAATTTTACTCTTATCAACCTTTAAACCATTTATATTGAGAAATACATGCTCAATGTGACAAGATTGTTTGTACTATGTGGAAGAACATGTTCAATTTTACTTTTTTATTGAACTAAAGTTTGACTAATAAATGTTGTATCTTTTTAGAATAACTTCGTGATAGTGTATCATATTTTTGTTATGAACTTCTGCTTATTTGATAAGATTGTATAAAGGATTGAGACAATTGACATAGTTTTCTCAACTTAACGGGTTTTATGTTTATGAGCAAAAAATACAACTTAAAAATTCAAAGTTCATCATTTACTTTAGAAAAATAAGTTCTTTAAAAATAAAGAAAATGACTTTCCTAATGGAACCAAGGAAAACAAGTTGCATAAGTGGAATTCCAAGTTTATTGTCTCCTTATCACCCATCTATTTCCCGAACCCCCACTCCTTGATCACCCCACCCCCTTGAACCTTCACTTTTCATTCCATTTCGGCTCCATAATATTTTGCTAGATAAAATATAAATGCACTTGAAATAGTATTTTCTTGCTTATTTACCAAACACTAAAAAATAAGTAAAAAGTCCACTTATTTTTCAAAAACTATTTTACGTGAAAATATTTTTCTTCATACCAAACACACCCCTTATTTATTTTCTTGTAAACAGTACGTAAACAAAGGGTTATTATTTCAAGAACATTTGTGTAGTAAATTTAGATAAACACTATAAGAACGAAGTGAATGTAGGATGGTTGGGGGGTGCGGGTGAAGGGTCAATGGAGAGAGACCATTAACGTAGAATGACACTTATTAAACTGATTTTTTTTCTATTTTTATAAAGGAATTCAACTTTTTCGACTTTTAATGAGCTTTAATTTTTTTTTGAGAAAATATTTTGAAAAATTAAAACCACACACATCCATAGGGTCGTTCGATAGCTGATTTAGATGTAAGTTATGTAGGTATTAAATTTTGTATTTATAAAAGTACTATGTTTGGTAGCTGATTAGGAGGTAAATTATTCATGTATAAGATCTATATGGTATTTGGTTTGCAATTTAGAAATTCGCATAACTAATACATACATAAGTTATGAAGAATTTATATATTATTTTATACATAATATAATACTATAAAATGACTAATACATGAATAATTGATCCTTACATAATTAATTTCTATATAAAATAATATATAAATTCACTCATAATTAATTCTTACGTTACCAACATCTACACTACCAAAAGACCCTAAATCTTTTGTGTGATTTGCTTCTCTGATTGACTTATTCAATAAGATGGTGTCAAATCTCTTTTTCTAAAAAAAATTATTTTTCACTCAGTGTTAGATATTTATATTGAAATTTGACTATTTTAATTTTGTATCGAGTAAGACTTTATTTGGGGGAAGTATTCTTTATCAAGAATTTATTTTATATTCAGAATTTGAATTCGAAACCTTTAGTTAAGAGAAGAGCAGCTGCAACATATTCTTTGATCGTAGAAGACGACAATCTCTTCATCATTGTGATTAAAATAATTTTGAGTTTTTGTCTGATGAGTGTCTTCATCTTATAGGTAATTACATGATGCATTTTGGCACTTTCGAAGAACCAAACTGACTAACAAACGAACTAGTTGTCAATTCCGATTTGGTCTATGCCTTTTTTGGAAAAAATATATAAGATCAAATTTCACAAAAATAGAGTACGGAAAAAATAGAGTGTATATACATTTTATTCTTATATGAGAGATACAAAGTTTTATTTTTGATAAATTCTTAGTGGATTTATATTTTTTTATCCTATAAAAATAAACTCGATACAATTTCATACCTAAATTTTATCTTAGAGGTAGAGAGTCTATTACTTATAGATTCTCAACCGGTAATAAAAATATACTCGATGTAATTTAACAAAGTGAAATCTGAGAAAGATAGAATGTATACAGACCTTACTTTTATCTTAGAGATAAAGAATCTATTTTTGATAGATCCTCAATCGGTCTATGCTTGTTTTATAAAAATATATCGGTGTAATTTCATAAAATGTTATCTGAAAATAATACCGTATACACATATATTACTCTTACTTTATAGGTAGAGAATCTATTTGTTTTATAGATCCTTGACTAATTTATGTTTTTTGTTTGTTGGATCAATACCAACATGACTTGCTCCCTCCTGCTAATTTATGTGAAGGTATTTGATTGAATATAAAGATAGATTAAGAACAAAACGAAGACTTTTAAAATTTTGATCCAAAATAAAGCATGAATGTTTGTGACTAAATCATCTCATTTAAGTAACATAGGAAGTTTAAGGTCAAAATATTAGAACTAAATAAAAAATGTGTCATTTTATTTAGACTAATTTTTGAAAAATTAAATTAATCGAGATAGAGTAATAAATAGGAAAAAGTACATAGTATGCAAATCTGTGATATGTATTTATTAAATATAACTATAGTTTAAAAAAAATTACAGTTCATAGTTATAGTTATAATTATATAGAAAATTTATCTCTTATCTCTTCCTCTTTCCTCTCTTTCGACCCTTTCTCGCTCACCTCTATCTTCATCTCTCTATATTTTCAGCCTAATATGTGTGTTTATCAATTGTATTCTGTCAAATATAGGCGAGACATTTAATTTGTATGATCAGGTGAGAATGGTTGAAACCTTTCTTATTCCTCTTCTCCTCTTTGATTTCATACTTAGACTCTCACTATGCCTGAACGAGAAAGGGATGCAATATTCATATAATATGTATCAATCACAGGGGTGGATCTACAACTAAGTAAGGGTGGTCAGTCAAATACCTTTCGCCGAAAAATTAGACTATATAAAATATTTTCTAATATTCGGATATATTAAAAAATGAACACTCTTAGACACAACAGAGGTTGTTTTAATCATTGAGGTCTTAGATTCGATAGTTGCTTGTTGCTTTTTAACACAATATTTAAAAAATAAAAATAAAACCCGCCCATGCATCTTTATGTTTCTAGGCTCTAGCCTTAAACTTCTATTACACTTAATTCAGTGAATTGATTAACCTAATAATTAAGATTTTATTGTTTTCTTTTATATTTTCAATCAATATTAAGTGAATCATCAGGTATAACACATTCTCAAAAAAATATTTTTAAAAATAAAAATTAAAAATTAAAGATTATTTTTCTTTATTATTCTTTTGATTATTTTTAAACTATTCTTTTAGAAAATATAAAATAGTAAGGAATCTTATTGAAAGAAAAGGGCAAGTATGAAAAAAAAAAGTTCCAACAATTCTCTTGGACTTTGAAAAATTTAGTTACTTTGAAAAAAATTCAATAATTCATTTAATATTAACTAGATGAAGTCTATTCAACTAGTTGCTAACATTGTTTTTGTTGACTTTTCTCCATTAGTTTTGATTTATACCATTGATAATTTTATAATTTCAAGTTTCCGTATGATTTAGTTATTAAATAATATGTAATTTAATTTTTAAATTTGGATGCACTCACTCATCAGTAAAAAAAAATTGTGCACCCATTTTGCTAAAAAAAAATTATTCACTCTTTTAAAGTTTGAACACCCTTGACAAAATTTCTGGCTCCGTCACTGATCAATTGTACTCTAAAAGAGTATACAACAAATGATACAGAGCCAATAGTACACCAAGAACAAATACACTTGACAGAATTGTACATTAATATAAACTATATTCATTGATACAATTTGATATAATTGTATTCAATGATATAATCTAATACAAATTGATATAATCTTATTCATTGATACACCTCGTATTCGTTAATATACTTGATATAATTGTATTCTTTAATACAAATCAATTGTATTAAGTATATTCGTGATACTACCTGATACAATCTTCTATCTCGTCTCTCTATTTAAATCTCTCTCATTTTTCTCCTCTCTTTTCAATCTCACTCGCTTCTCTCCTCGATTCTGCAAGTTGGACACCAATCATTACAAGTTTAGTAGGATCCAAAAACAATACTGTGTATTACATGTCCAATTATATGCCTGATTTTATTTTTTAATTGCACGTTGCTCTATTCAAAGGTAAAAAAACTTATCTTTATAAAGTGACCGACAGATGCAATCTATGTTGATTCATGATTGAACATTTTTTAGAAAAAAGTTAAGCATATTCCTATAAAAATGACCCACAAATATTTTTGATTTATTTTTACTTATTTAATATAATTAAATTTGATATATGTGACTTTAAGGAGTAATAAGTAATTTTATCTAATTACTTTTTGAATATAATTAGTTTTAATGTATTGAAAAATAACTATAGTTATTTATAAAAACAAGTGAGTTTTCTAAATTAGACAAATAAAAATGAATATATATTTTTAGTATAATAGTCAAATAAAGATGAAGAATATCTTTTATCCATTTTTTGGTCTAAAAATATCGTTTTTTTATATATTTGGTTTTAGAATACTCTAAAAACTAACATCCAAAATTTGATGATTTTTTCTCTTTTTAAAAAAAAACGTTATGTAGTTTATTCTGATCGATCATATATTATTACATAATTTAAAAATTAAACCCATCAATTTCATTAATCCAAACCTACTCCAAATAATTTGACCCACTTTAAAAAAAATATCATTTTCTTAATAATATTAAGATGTTACACTCGTGAGTCGTGATTCATGAAGGTGTCAAAAAGAGTTTGCTATGTTTTCTTTATTGTTCGTTTATTTGGATTCAATATATGCACTTGGAGATCTTTCGAAAACAGTTTCTATCTCAATGAGGTAGTGGTACGCTTTGCATATACTCTATCCTCTTCGGACCTCAATTTATGAAATTTTACTAGATATGTTCTTGTTGTTGTTTCTGCATCATGAAAAACAAGGGGTCATTTGGTAGTTGATTTGAAGGTAAGTTATGCAAGTATTAAATTTGCATAAGTTATAAACATTTGATAACTGTTAGGACTTAAGAGGTAAGTTATTCATATATAAAATTAATATGATATTATGATTTGTAATTTAAAAATCAGCATAATCAATACATGCATAAATTATGAAAAAAATTATATATTTTTTTTTTCCAGAAACAAAATATGGAATAACTAATACGAAGACTGATTAATAATAATACTCCCTCAGTCTCATATAAGTTTTTCTACTCTCTATGCATATAATTGACACGTAGTCTAGTAGTTTTACAGTGTGTCTAACAAAATTGCTTTTTAGCCATATAATAATGAGAGGATAATTATTTTGTGCACAAACAATACGTTAGAGAATATTTGTCTCTACCACGCATAATATTTGTCTTTTTTCCATTTAATTAAGACAACTACTTATTATCAATCATAATATTTATTAAATTGAAATATCTTAGATTATAAAAAACTGTTGGAGTGTGATTTCTGCAGATGTGACAATCAATTATATATATTATTTTCAGAATCGTCTCAACAAGTTAATGGGCTTAAAGTCAAACTTCACAGAAATGTCTTTTTTTTTATATGTCATATGTAAATTGAATAACTCAATTATTTCAACGATTTTTATATTAAATAAAACAAACAATTATTGTTATATTTTCTACCCAAAAAAATTTATATTTGAGGGCTCTAAAAATTTTGGGACTCAAGCGATTGAGACGGCTTTGGACACAATCATAATATTAATTTGTTCTCAAAATCATTAATTACTTGAGAACAAATCAACTTTAAGTTGATGATTGCTTTTATATGATTTAATAATAAAATATTATTTTCATAATTAAATAATGTTATGTTTTTATTATAATTTAATTAATTTATTACTTTCTTGAAAATAATAATAGTATTTTGAGGATCATTACATGTTCTTTAACTTATTAAATCATATGTCCAAATGATAAGGAGTTTCATATGATATAATAAAGAATTAACTTCATGTTTAATTAGTGCCAAGTCTCTTATTATAATTTAATTGATTTTTTTTAATTTTTTAGCCAAATAATAATGCTTTTTTGTTGTTGCTTTCATTAGATCATGTTTCTAATTGATGGGGGATCTCATATGATATAATTAATGATTAGTTTCATATTTAAATAATGTTAGGTCTTTTACTGTAATTAATTAATTATTGTTAGCAAAATAATAACCTAGCCCCTATATATACCAATTAGTGACCGATTATTGACAAATAATTTAGTTAGTTGTGTAGAAAATATATCTATTAAATATTTGACATGAGGTCGATATATTATATATGAATCTATAATTCATTGTCAACATAGAGAATAGTTGATAATAGTCAGTGAAGTAGTTGAACTTTTACACAATAATAAGAAATTAATTAAAGTTGTTTTTAGACATAAATTAATTTAAGAAAATATAGCAGAATTTGTGATCTTAAATTTTGCTATAATGTACTAAAACATCTTTTAATTTTGCAATTTTAAATATGTCAATTGACAAATTACCAAAATGTGAAGAAACATCATTTCTTAAGCGAATTGATAAAAAAATTATACCAAACAAATTAAAATTAAAATATTATAACTTGCCACGTCTCTTTCGATCTCATAATATTATAGGTTTATTAGTCATCGCCATCAAATAATTTACCTAAAGATTTAATGAAGAAAAAGAAAGGAGAGAAAAAAGAAACATATCAAGCGTTTATAAATTATAATGATAGCATGGAGCTTTCAACTACAGGAAAGTTGAAACTATGGTTAGTCTTTTTTATCCTCATATTGCAGCGAAGTCATAAATTTTATTAAGAATATACAAAATTTAATATATATGTATGAAAAATATTTTTTGACATATATATTTCATATAATTTTCTATATACATAATATAATTTTATAATAAATGATATCCAATTAACCACCTTGAACTCTCCAAGGAACTATCAAACGATGATGATACATTGGTATTTATGTATTTTAATATTAAATTAAAATATCAAATGCATAGGTCAGTAGATATACATTGATAAGAAGATGATTTGTTATTTTTTGGTGTAGCTCACGTAATCACCATGATCTAGAGCTAATTCTAATATTACTATTCCACTATTTTGTTATTTAATCTATGGAACAATTCTAGACCATTCGTTGCGTAGAAAAATATTGTAGTGTGTAGTAAAATTAGTATAATATGTGATGATATAATGATTTATTTGGTCGTTTTGAGTACTAGATCTTTTTATTTCATAAAATATTTTTCGATAGATTTTAAATGGGTATTTTGGACTATTCATAACTACAATTATAGAATTAATGGGATAGTTACAATAATTTATTTAGTTGGTGGTTAAAGAAAATAACAATAACGTGAGTTCTGGACATTATTATATGACCTCTTAATACCCATGTAGTGATTGGTTGTTTGACTTAATTAGTTATTATAAATCATATGTTGTATAGATAGCATAGAATTGCAGAAAAAGAAAGGTCATCGATGCTATTGGACATGTAATTTTAGTAGTTCGTTATGATTCAAGTTTTAACATATTGAGATAGGTAATTAAATATTAGGTGTAATATTATATGAATTCCATAAAAATTATGCTAATTGGAGGAATTAAGATTTACCCTTAGGCTTGAACTTTAGGAAAATTGATTATAGAATTGGGTAAATTTTTGGATTTAGACTAGACATATAGTAATAGGGGTGTCTATAGACTCGTTAACTTACAAATTATGCATATATGATAGATTGAAAACGTTCGAGGCATTGAGGAAAGGAAAAACATTGTGGACTTAGCTTGCTTGATTTCGATTCTTCGGTGGAGGTTGGTTATGGTTTATTCTATTTGATAGATAGACTCTTAATAGTGATTGATATCCATTGACTGATGTTGTGAAGTTCTCTATATACTTGATTGTGTGGCTTGGTTGTGTGGTTTGTGATTGGTCTGAAATTCTGAGACCGTGAAATTTATAATCTTGAACCCTCTCTATCTAAGTGATGCCTTGAATAAAGAAGGCTTGATGAAATATTGTTAATGAAGTGAAAAGTGGTGATAATAAATGATAAATTAACGATATATTGGATCAGATGCCACGAACCGGCATGATATCATTGGATCGGATGCCACGAGCCGGCATGATATTATTGGATCGGGTGCCACGAGCCGGCACGATGTTATTGGATCGGGTGTCACGTTCCGGCACGGTAACATTAAAGAAAAATATATTAAAGTAACTTAATGTACTCAATCTCAAAGAACTCAATTCCCAAAAGAGCGTGGTGTGGAGGCATGAGCCATCATGTGTGTTCTTGATATTGTTGACTGATTACGTAATTGCTTCAGTGTTGTTGCCACTTGTTCATATTGTTTGTTGCTTGCCACCTGCTAAGTGCTATAGTTGATTTCATACTATTACTTTATGCATATTAGTTTCTATTTTGAGTCGGCCGATGATATCTACTCAGTACATGTTGCCCTGTACTGAGTCTTACTTGTGTTTTTCTTTGTTTTCCTTTTGTAGAGTGCAGCGAGTGTACCAACGACTTCAACTCGCCCTCAGCTCTTGCCAGTCTCCAGTACATCAGGTTCCAGGATGAGTTATTCATTTTAGCTCGTGTTCGATATTCTCGGTTATTGCATGATGTCCTTAGTTTTCGGACATAAACTATTTTGTTCATTTATTTTGGTGTCTTGATACTCTTAGACTTGATATTTGAAGATTAGATGTCCTTGATGTGATGACTTTCAGGTTTTGGAAAATGATATTTAATAGATTTTAGTGGATTTGTATTTCTTATATTAATGAAATTTGAGCTTCCGCATTATGGTTGTTATCCATGGTTGAACAATTAATATAAATTGGGGTTGAATTCGTTTGTTCGCCCACCTAGGAGGTCAAGTGTGGGTGTCACTCATGACTCATTTTGGGTCGTGACAGATGGTGATAGATCGATAGTATTATGTAATTAAAGGTGAAACAGATAACTAAAATTTATGTAGAATATCAAAATTAATATTTTAAATAAATGGTCATGAAAGTTCCACGTATATTTTTATCTTAAAATATGTGTTGATGATAGTACAAACAAATTACATAATTAAAGATAAAACGAGTTGCTAAAATTTAATAGTTTAAATTTTTTTGAAACAAACTAAAATAAAACTTATATATATTAGAATAGAGAAAGAAAATACCAGTGCTATTCAAAAGAAAATAAAAGGATGAAAAAAAGCAGAGAAGAAATAAAATATTGAGTAATTCTTTTTTATTTATTTAAATTTTAGTAAGTAATATTATTCGGTATCTATATTGATGAAGAAAATATATATTAATAAAAAAATCAAGATAAGTGTAAGCTAGTAGAAACACCTTTATTATAATATAAAAAAAAAGTGTGTTTGATATAAAAGAAGAATATCTTTTTAAAAATAAATAATTTTTTTATTGATATTTGGTATGTAAATAAAATATTTAAGTATAATATAGAGAAACACGTGAGAAATGAAGGTGGAAGATATCAGATAAGGGTGTGAGAATGGGGCCATGGGGAGTCGAGATGAAGGTGATGTCGTTCACCTTGTATTCCTAAGATACTTAGAACAAAAACTTTGAAGAACTTGATAAGAAATAACAAAGTTTAAAGAATATTTTTAAAACTAGAAAATTAAAATCAGTAGAGAAAATAGAATCAGAAACAGATTAGAAACAATATAAAAAATATTTTTCTCAAAGAAGAAGATCGAGCCCACTAAATGCACAGTGTCCCCTTAAGGAAATTATTCCCCTCAAGTACCCTAGGTTAATGGAAAATATCCTCCAAGGATAGAACAATCTTACTCACCAGTGTATCGGTACCTAAAATCACGGTGTCAGCGAACCACTCAACGGCAGTAAAGTACACTTAGAATACTAGATTTAGTAATAGTAGAAGAAGTCTAGAATTTTTATTTTTTTTATTAAATGAGAGGAAATCCCTCAATTTATAAAAAATAAAGGGTAGTGTGAAAATGTTCTTATTGTGCCTTACCGGAAAGATCACAACCCTTTGGAAAAGTCACAATCTTTCGAAAAGGTCACAACCTTTCATAAAAGTCACAATTTTTCATAAAAGTCACAACTCTTCATAAAAGTCGCAACTTTACATAAAAGTCACAACTCTTCATAAAAGTCGAAACTCTTCATTTTCCATTCACACCTTTTAAAACTCAATAAGTGAAGTGTATTGATACCGCTTATATAATAGAGTCTGACCAATTTAAATTTGTGTCACACATAGAGATTCATTGAAGGAAGTGTTTTTTATCAAAAAATTTCTATATCTAAGACTCAAATTCAAAACTTTTTTAAGGGAGAAGCAATCAATCTACTACATTATATCCTCTGATAACACATTTTCATCTTCTTCTTTCCTTTTCTATGCTATTTTTTTGTTTTAACTTCCTCCTCCTCTTTCATTTTCGTCGTCTCATCTTCTTCTTCTTCTTCTTCTTCTTCTCTTTTTAAAAAAAATAATATTTTTTCTCTTATTCTACTAACTGTTTTTATTTTGGCTGTGAAGAATTTTTTTTTAAAAAGTTACGCCATAAATAAAATTCTATAGAAAATTCAACAAATTTTAAAAGTTTTTGTAAAAAATAAAATTTGTTTGAATTGTTGCAACAACTTTAATATTATTGTCACAAATTTCAAGAGAGTCACCCCTACCAATTAAAAACACTTGAGTTACCCGTTATTAAATAAAAGACCTAAGAGACAATTTTAATTCAAAAATCCAAAGCACTCCCATATTTTAATATGTGGTATTTTTTCCTTTTTAGTTGATCTAAAAATAATAATAATTTATTTAATAACTTTTAAATTTTAAAGTACTCATTTTATATCTAATGAGATGATTTATATTCACATAAACATCTACAACATATTTTAAACCGTAAGTTCAATTCAAAAACCTTTCTTCTTCTTTTCTTTTTTTAACTTTATGCTTTGTCAAATACCATCACATAAATTAGGATGGAGAAAGTAAGTGATAGCAAAAATGATTGGTATAACTTACATAAATTCCAGTGTTAATAGCTAATTAGATTATTTTCCTACTATTTTCCAAATTACAAAAATCACTTAAAATTTATGAATTTCGGATACATCAATACACTTCCGGATACACCACTAGAATTCTGAATACATCAGGAGACATCCGGATACATTAGTGAGGGATGCATTCGAGAGAGGAGGAATGTACCAGATAGGGAGAGGACATCCGGATACATCAATAGACAGCCGGATACATAAGTGAGGGATGTATCCGAGAGGGGAGGAATGTATCAGAGAGGGAAGGGATGTATCCACCAAGAGGTGGATAGGGATGTATCACCGAGAGGAGAGCGATGTATCCACCAAGAGGTGGATAGGGATGTATCACCGAGAGGAGAGCGATGTATCCGACAGGAGATTTTTGAATTATTTTTTTAAATGATAGGAAATTTTAGAGATTACGGTAAAATAAGATGTGTATTTATGTAATTTTCTAAATGAGCATTGTGTTTTTTTGTTGATGGAATTTAAGTCTGCTTAAACTTCACTCACTTTATTAAATTAGTGCACACTTAAATCATGAAAAGTCTTAATTACCCCTCAAACATGGATTTTGAAACTATTTAACCTCTAATATGTCAAATGGCATAAAAATATTATTCCATCTAATTTAAATGACTCACTTTTCTTTTAAATCTCAAAAGGGATGACACATTTCTAAATTAGTAAAAAATTAACTTTAAATTTTCATTTTAACCCTGAAATGATTTATAGCCACACAAATATTGATGACTTATTTTTTAGACCAAATCTTTCTTAAATTTCATGTCAAGTCAAACTACATCATATAAGTAGGTGTTTGGCCATGCGTTTTCACATCATGAAATGAAATCAACGTTTGGACATGTGATTTCACGCGTATTTCATTTCATGATTTTATATCATGAGATGAAATCCCAAATTCTCCAAAAATCATGATTTGAGAATTTCATATCATGATTTGGAATTTTTGTCAAATACAAAAATTGACCCACAAGTTTATATTTTGTGGGGAAAAAACCACATTTATATCTACTAGCCATTTGTTCATATGTAAATAAAAAATTATAATTCATATCATTACTTTTTAAACCATTTATATCTCACATAACGATTATTATCACCAATATAAAATTTAGTATTACTTCTAATCAATTATTGTTTACCATTTATATTCACCAAGTTCATCATTTTTTATCAAATTTATTACTACTTCATTCAATTCAATGTTTAATAAAAAATAATTTTTCATCATTATATTGAGTGCACAAGACTAACTATTGTGGTAAGATTGTATTGAATTAATTAAATATAATTTTTTAATTTTTTTTTATTGAATTAAGATTTGATCGATAAATGTTGTATTGTCTAAGAATAGTTTTGTGATAGTGTATTGTGTGATTTTATAAACTTTTGTTTATTTGGTAAGATTGTATAAAGAATTGAGACAATTTAAATAATTTTACAACTTATGGGGTTTTATGTTTATAAAAAGTCCAAATTGCATGTCCAAACAAAACTTCAACTTCATCTCATGATTTCATATTTTGATCTTCTCGGTTTACGCACTCGGATCCCTGCCTTGACTCCATGTAAACCGAATGGCTTTGAGAACTGTCCTTGGTCACTTACTAGCTACTAGCCTTCATACTCGTTCGACGAGCCTTTATTTTTCTTTTGGAATCACAGATATGCTAGACGTGCTCAATTGGGTGAAATTTTTGAATTAGATCGTGCTACTTCAAAATTTGACGGTGTTTTTTGTAGCAATACAAAGGGTTGATTTACTTTTGGGCATGCTTCGTTTGCTTTGTTCTTCTTCTTCGAACACATTTGACATGGTGCTAGAACCTTGTTCAAAGATGTTTTTGTTGGTATTGACCCAGATTTAGATGCTCAAATCAAATTCGGAGCATTTCAAAAATTCATATCGCATGGTCAAACGGGCCCTAAATAGGAACATATATCAATTTTTTACTAAATATAGAAATGTGTCATTCCTTTTGG
>JAJONR010005488.1:0-61954 GCA_029582245.1 Solanum etuberosum | reverse complement strand
GGCTGAGGTGACTCTTGGGGTTGATGGATGCACTAACGACGCCTTGTCAGTTATACTGGGAGAGCAAAGAAAGTTGTATTTGAGCATATTTGCTCTTTGTGGTGGCTCCTTCATACTTGTCAAGGCTGAGGTGACTCTTGGGGTTGATGGATGCACTAACGACGCCTTGTCAGTTATACTGGGAGAGCAAAGAAAGTTGTATTTGAGCATATTTGCTCTTTGTGGTGGCTCCTTCATACTTGTCAAGGCTGAGGTGACTCTTGGGGTTGATGGATGCACTAACGACGCCTTGTCAGTTATACTGGGAGAGCAAAGAAAGTTGTATTTGAGCATATTTGCTCTTTGTGGTGGCTCCTTCATACTTGTCAAGGCTGAGGTGACTCTTGGGGTTGATGGATGCACTAACGACGCCTTGTCAGTTGTACTGGGAGAGCAAAGAAAGTTGTATTTGAGCATATTTGCTCTTTGTGGTGGCTCCTTCATACTTGTCAAGGCTGAGGTGACTCTTGGGGTTGATGGATGCACTAACGACGCCTTGTCAGTTATACTGGGAGAGCAAAGAAAGTTGTATTTGAGCATATTTGCTCTTTGTGGTGGCTCCTTCATACTTGTCAAGGCTGAGGTGACTCTTGGGGTTGGTGGATGCACTAACGAAGCCTTGTCAGTTATACTGGGAAACCCCTCTTTAACTTTTACCCGTGTGTCAAATGTTGATAAGGCAGATTTTTCTAAGAAAACGCATGAAGCCTTCTGTTTTGGGTTTAGTTTGACTTTCATTTGCTTTTCATGTGTGGAGATGTTATGGTTCAATTCATTATGGGAATTGTATCAATTTATTGTCTTTAAGATATTGCTAAACCAACTTCAATTTAATTCAAGTGGAACATCTTTTCATCTTCATTTTCATCTCAGCTATAAAGCTAACTATGCAGTGCTCTGAGTTTAGTAACACCTTCCTTAAATGGTCAGAAATGCATTACAGTCATGATGTTTAATCCAATTTTCCTTTCTGGTGTTCAGGTAAGTTTTTCATCTTTCTTTTAACCAAAAACATTGATGAACTTGATTCATCAACAAAATCTCTACCCCTGAACCTAAGGTGCTTCTATCTCCATGTATCCATGCATGATTTTAATCTTTTATAGCAAGAAAGAATATGAAGGTACAACTTTTCTCTTGGTTTTGAATTCTGTTTGATTCTGAGACTTGATTCTCATTCTACATGGACACATTCAGTATATATAATGCTAAGATTCTAAGGATCTGAGTGTCATTTGAGTTTTCTTTGGAGTCCTTGATAGCCCACTCCATGTCCCAGCCTCCCATGTAGTTTATTGTGTTAAGTTGTCTTTGTAAGTATGGTAGTACTTAGTTCCATTGGCCTTTAGCAGATGCACATTCCACAAATGGATGCTCTTCTGACTCGTCATGAGCTGCACCTACAACCTGTATTCATTCATCTCTTGATAAGTTCATTTGCAGACTATACTTCTATGAAGATGCTGCAACATGGTGAATTTCGCCTCAAGCTGGAAAAATCACCCAGTAATTGTAAGTAGGTTTTGTCTTGTCATGTTTCCAAACTCTGGTAATGTATTGTATCTTCCCCTACTAGTTGGCCTGCAATGGAACCAAAGTTTTTTCAAATTGTTGTCCACCTGATCCATAACTTCAATTTGCTTAGGTTTGATCTTCCTATGGACTTGAGAGAACACATTCTATCCCAAGTCACTATATCTTTCTTGATAACAATGACTTAAAGGATATATGTAGCTTCTTTAGCTTGTAAGGTTTTAGCAGGTATGCCAAATAATTGAGATCAGTAGAGAGGCTGATTAACTGTATGCAGACTGCAATAAGTTTCTATAATCTGTGATTTTTAGAGTTGCGTGCTCTAGATCCGGCACTTGAGCTGAGAGTCTTTCGGAAACAGCCTCTATCTCCACGAGGTAGTGCTAAGGTTGCGTACATTCTACCTTCTCCAGACCTCACTTGTGGGATTTCACTTGGTATGATGTTGTAATAGTCCTAGATACCAAAGTGAACATTTTGCACCAGTTGTATTCTGTTGTACACCTGATGCAGTTCAGCAGTTGTGAATTGGCTGTAGCAATATAACCTATGCATCTCCAATACATAGCCTATCTTGAGCCGAGGTTTTATCGAAAATATTTTCTCTACTTCATGAAGTAGGAGTAGTGCGTACACCTCACCCTCTCCAAACCCCCCACAAGTTGTAATATAGTATATTGGGCCTTCAAAATTTTATAGAATTTTAGAACTCCATTTAACTGTAAAGCTCTACAATTTGCTTTTCTTTCATCACAACAGAGAAATATTCAGCATCGGAGTCACCTAGGTGCATCCATGTATTTCACTAGTCGAGGGTCTATTAGGAACTTCTCTATCACAAAAAAGCAGGATTAGGTCTGCGTATACCCACCTTTTTCAAACCCCACGGGATTATAGTGGATATACTCTCCACCATAAAAAATGATTGTTTGAGATCTAGGGTTGGATTTGTTTGGAATTCTCATTGTTAATCTCAGCTCATCAAGGAAACTATATATTTTTAAAAAAACATGTTCGTCGATATCAAATATTGAAATTCATAAATTTTAAACATTGAATTCATTTGCGTGCACTAGCCATCTGTATAAAACCTCAATAACAACCCAAAATAACCAAACATATGAAATAAAGATATTACAAGTTTTAGTACAAAAACATGTCACGTAAACATGTTAGGTCTGAAAAACCATACGTCTTCCTTGTTATTCTATAATATAAATAGGTTTTTGGAAAAGAAAAATTAATCACTGCCAATAATTGTTTGTCAATTGTCACATCGAATCGGGTCAAACTAAAATTCTTCACCAACTTAACCGAAATTCTCCTTTTATTACTCCTCACGGAATTTAAAAACGTCTCATTTTATTTAACACATAATTTAAAAAAAAAAAAAGACTTTATAAATCGAGACAAATGAAATGATTAAATAACTTTATCCTTATCATGTGATATCGATAACGATTCAAATCATTTTTCTAAGTCAATCTAATCAAAATGCATGTGAGCAATCAATCGTGACGCTACATAATTATGAAATCTACCAACCTTAGTACTAATATTTTACAAACATAAAAGTCAATCTCAATAAAATTACAACAAACTTTATTACACATCTTACACGTGTCCACTATCAGATCTTGTACGTCCATGTGGTCCAATTAAGATTAAACAATCGTGTAGTTATGTTATTGGTTAATGTTAATTGCAATGGACACGTAAGCACTTCTTATATTTCTACTTTTTAGAAAATACTATTTTCTCTGTCTCATTTTATATAAGTTAGTTTGACTTTATACGGAATAAGAAAGAAAAAAAGATTTTTGCAATTTATGGTCTGATAAATATTGTATGGTTATAAATCATTACATTTTATTTCCTTTTTGGGATGGACTGAAACGAAAAATAAGTCATATATATTGAGACTTGAATAATTATTAGATTTATTTATTTATAGAACTTTCTATAACTGAACATATGATTAGGTGAATAAATATAGCAATGCACACGTGTCCAATATTAGCCGTCATCGTAGCTAAAATATGGAAGATTTGTTTTGCCACGTTGCACTTTGTGGTGTTCTAATTTATCCAAGCCTCATATTTTTTTATTATAAAAAATATATTTCATTTATTTATTTTTATTTTAAATTACATGTGACACCCTCTTAGTTTGTAGAAACTTCGAATTTTACCTTCTTGTTTCAGAAATTATGCTAACATACCATGTTTTTACGTAGATGTGCACCATTTTGTAGTGGATTTAAACCTGAAAAGATAACCTTTTTTTTTTATTTTAATTTATGTGACGTATTTAATTGAATATAAAAATTAAGATATAGAGATCTGTATGACTATAAAAGTATGTCAGTAAAGGTAAAATGCAAATTTTAAAATATGAAAGATATAATTCTAATTTAAATGAAAAATAATGCTACACAAATCGAAGCAAGTCAGTTATTTCGAATTTGTGTCAAAATGTACTAATTAGAATGATAGATATGCACAAGGTTGAGGATAACATTTCACACTAATTATCAGTAACATCAATCTCACATCTATCATGTTTTCATAGTTCATACGTCTTTTGTTTCAGTTTATTTGTTCATAACTTTAAATTTTCAACTTTTCACATGACATGCTTAAGATTAACATTCTATATATATATATTTTTAGTTCAAAACGATAAAATTCAAAAGCTTTTTTTTTACTTTCTTAAGCTTTATGTCAAGTCAAAGTCGAAAAATATATGTAGGAAATTGTTGTAATTTAAGATTGTATAGGGGAACTTATGTAACAATGACAAACTAGAAGCCTCATTAATATAAAATATCATTTTCTATAGATTTTACGAATCAATGTGTTTTCTTTTTCCTAACTATAATTATTCCACCGCCCCCCACCAACCCCCCACCCCACCCCACCCCCCCTTTGGCGGCTTGTATGAGAACTTACTAGTACTATATAAACGTGTCTATGTAAATCATGAAAAGCTATAAGAATAATAATCAAATCTTTCGAAAATAAACTTTGGAATATTTTTTTGTGGACAAACAATATTATTCAACCACATTATATATCAAATAGAGCAAAAATTACAAAATGGGAGGTTCATCAATGGTTCCATTAAACAGAACATCATCAATTGAGAATGAACCTAGAACTCTTAATCTCAAACAACTTCAGTTTGCTAGAGTAAGTTATTCTCTTCCCTTCTTCTTCGTTAACGATATTCAAGATTTAATATAAATATTTGATTTAACTTTGTTTTTGCCTAAGGGTGTTAATTAATTAATTAATTACCCTCGATCACCTACAAATTAATCTCCATCCATATATTGGATATGTTAATTTTCGTTTTTCTTTTCTTTTAAATTTCTCTTTGTTTTTCTTTAATATAATAGCGGACAAATCAAGACTTTTTCTTAAGAATATATAAGATTTAATAATATATGTATCGTAATATTTGATCAAATATAAGTATATATTATAAAAGAAAGGATGTTGAATCGATCACCCTTTGATCGGCCTAACATAGTTTCGCCCCTCGAATTTTATTATTCTTACGTTCAACTAATTATCACCCTTGGACTTATATAGTTCCATTTTCTTCTTTTCAATACAAAATTGATAAATTCTACTTTCATTTTTATCACCTTTATATATATATAATTTATTTTAAATTAAGTCTTAATTAATGGTTCTTGCTTTTTGAATTGCAGGATGCAGCACTTTACATAATTAATACAAGAGGTTTAGAAGAAGCTATGAGAATTTTCACTGAGGTAATTATTTTCTAAAATCTCAAGTCTTTAATTACTCACAAAAAGATGTTTCAAAATAACTCTTTTTAAAACCAACTACGTGTAAAAAAATGATTACAAGAAGTATATTAGTTGGTAACGTGATGAAAAGGTGATTAATAATTTTTTTGTTAAAAAAAAAAAAAGTGAAAGAATTATATAATATTTATGAATACCTAACTTTTGGTTTACGTGTACTATTTTTATTTTCCCATAATTAGTGGTAGTCGATTATGCAAGTTAATTAAGGGTCTTTGTTTATTTTACGTAGTGTAGTTGCATGGCGCAATTGGATTACCCGGTGAAATTAATTAATTAGTTGGACCTACCATTATATACGGATTTAATAAAATTCATAATTAAAAATTCAGTAAAAGTATGATAAATAATATCTGTGAATTCAGATTTTTAAGATATAATAATTTAATATTTTAAAAAAATAAATTTATAAAATTTAAATCCTAAATCTGATTCATATCTATTGGTTGATATAAAGTTGGTGAACAGTAAATTTATGCGATTATTTTTTTATTAGGTGTAGAGTCGTAAGAAAGAAGAAATATGTTGAAATTTTTGTCTAAATAAATAAACGTTTTATTAAGGGTTGTTTTAATTTTAGAAAGGTGATATTTTGTGTTTTGGACATATTATTAAAAATAAAAGTGTGTTACATTAACTGAGACAAAAAGTATGAGTTTAGCTTAGCTTGTATGCATCGGTAAAATATAAATAATTTTATATTATTAGGTCATTTTTGTATAATTGTCTAACCTTTTATTTTAATGTGTGTTTAATAGGGTTTGGAACCAGTTTCTCAATGTGTACATGACAAAGAAGATGATGTTGTGATGGAATATGCTGAGGAATTAGAGAGTTTATCAAATCCTTTAAGGATTAATCCAGAAATTAGAGACATTGCTACTGCTCCATTCTAGTTTAAACAGCTCGATATATAAAGTATTCTGGATAAAAAAATTGTACCTCAAGAGGTGCGATGAAGACTGGAGGTGCTTTTATAGTTGTTTGAAGACTTTTGTTATGCTACTTTCGAATGTATAAAATTAATTTAGTTTTAGATTTTGTGATATGTATCACAAGAAAGAAAATGTGTAGGAAGGGTTTTTTGTTCTAGAGGCTTTGGGAGTTTTTTCATTTTTTTAAACTTCTTTTTTTTTACAAAGTACATATTTAATGCTTTATATAGAACATGTTGGAGGTCATTTGGTTGAAATTAGTTATGTTGGGATTATAATTATAAAATTTTAATATGAGGATTATATATATAATAATGATTATATTTATATGTGACATTGAACTTGTATTTTATATAAAATATATATTTGATATAAACAGACTTGAGATGTAAATTTCTACTTGCGTAATAAGGTATAAATGATGTCTGATTTTGATCTGTTTGAGCCATAGGCATTGAACATCCAAGATGAACTCATCTCATGTCAATCATGTGACAAATAAAAAAAATACATTTAAAAAAAATATTTTTTGAGCATATAAATTTTTAAAGGGATAAACAGTTCCTAGAAAGCAGAAGTCTTATCATTGAAGTGTAAACAATTTTTTTTTGTAAGTAGTGCTCGAGCTAGCTTTTGTACACCTCAACTAAATCCACGAGATACCTAGTTGAATCTGACTTCTCCACTAAACAATAGAACCTCAAATGGTTGTGGAAGCACAAAAGAGAAGTCCTAAAAAAGCTTGCTTCTATAATCTCAGTATGTCTCTCCAGAAGAAGCCTGACCACCCAGACTTGACCAATGCAAATCAAACTCACATATTGTGCAGGTGGAGTCATGTCCACAACATTCACATCTGGCCATGCCTTTGGTGATGCCAGATCCTTCAGTAAGTTTCTGTTAATGTGGTAACCGAAAATCCTTTCTATCAAGATCATCAATGGAACTGTTCTGCGCTCCACTTCAGCCTATTTACAACCCTCCCTTGAACCTATTTCACTTTCTAGGGAGCTGTTGACTAATGACCTAAGAATGTGTGATGTCTGGGAAGCATGAGTAACCCTTCACGCACGAGTAGTAATTACAGGAGATTGACCAGTTAGGGTCAAGTGATCTCAGGGGTTTAGGGGTGCTTCTCCTGCTGCGACTAACCCTCTTCTATTTGAAAGGTAAAGGCCCACCAGGGAGAGGCAAGTGCTTTACCTTCGTGTCATGCTCCCTTCAATACACAAGTAACATGGCAATCCCGGCTGTATTGCTCAAGTGATTATACTACTGATGCATCACGTGTTGAGAGCCTGCAAAAAGTGACATCCTCTCATGGTATCAGGACAAATATTTAAACTTAGCTTATATCTAAGAAATTACTCTTAATGTAATTGAAAAGAACCACAAGAGCAGTAAGATGGGATGGTTGGTCAATGGAAAACAAGAAAATACAAAAGCAAGGAACTAATGGATAGCTACATAGGAAATGCATTACCTACAGCTGTGGAAGAACCGAGAAGCAATTGTGAATGAACAGAAGCAGACATCTATAGCAGATGATGTGCAGAACATACACGCAGCTATCTCTTAGGTGACTAAAACAGCACACTTCTTTGATTTAATTGAACGAATTTATAGTACCAGTTGATGCTCTCCACAAGATGGTCCTAGGCCAAGGTGCCCCTGCCATTTTTGTCTTATCAGCACGAACACTCCCCGTGGCTGAAGTAGGTTTTGGCTTTTCAAGTGCAGTTCCGAGTACAGTCTGCTCCATCATACAAGGGCATGGAACCAAATGTGACTGTTAGGGGGCCAGCGCAATCTTGGACTTATCTGCTATCCTGTGGCAGGAGAAGTTTGAGGCATTAGGATCAGATCACACAATGTGTTCTCAACCTAGACAATTGACAACAGGACATCTAGAGATTTAGGTAGTTGCTTGTCTAAGTAAGAAAAACTATTTTAAAAACTAACTTGCACTACAAACAAAAGTATATCAGAAGCAGTGCTTGAGGAATATACAAACCTCTGGAAAAAAAGAAAAAAAAAAACTAGTTATTTTCCTTCCAATACCAGTCAACAAGGATGTGAAGACAACACACCAAAAACAATTATCAAGAGAAAATTGTGGGTTATGTTTTTCAATGAAATTTTGAGTGCAAATCTCAATTGAGTTTCAATTTGGAAGACCTATCTTAACTTTCAGACCATGATATCAAGGTTGCACTACTTCTAAATTTTCATTAGTCTACAAATCAAAATCAATTATTACTTTTAGTCAAAGTGAATACACAGAAGTCTTTCATTCAAATGCATAACCTTTATCTTTTTTTTCCCCTGATAATCAGAGAATTCATTGATACTTCACCATGATTGTATGATAAGTTTATAAAGGTATCATGCTACTAGGACTCCAGAAAATCTAGCCAACCCTCAGCAAGTTGGCATTTCCATTTTACGCCAAAAAGCAAAAGAAAGCAAGGGGCATTTCTTCTCTTTTTTGGGGAGAAATTCTTTGATGTGTATTGAATATAGATCCTTGTAAAAAAATCACAAAGAGAACATTTGACCCTCAACATCGGTTCTTGATCCCTATAAAGGTTCTGCGCTTTCTTGCTTCCTGAGACAAGAAAACAAAAAGGGGCTGACTTCCACTTTGTTGATCTCTGCCTCACCATTGTCTTGGCTACTGTTCTAGGAAGCGCCCATAAGATGCAGAATATTGCATACATCAATGAATTGTTCTAATGCAAAATTACCATCCAATAAAAGGTGGTCCTCATCCTCTCTGTGCTTCTTGCACATGCACCACCAACACACAACAATACATCTTCTCCTTCTTAAGTTATCTGCTATCAAGATAGTTCCCCTTGCAAACACAACCAAGTGAAGACGGCTAGCTTGTGTGGTGCTCTAGATGTCCAGTAGTGGAGCTTAAGAACTACTTAGTCAAAGTAATTTAACTAAAATTCAATATTTGATCAATAAAGGAGTTCTGCTGAAAAAAATTGTCATCTATAAGGGACGATACTGTAGCTTTCAAATTCTTTGTTCTTTATATGGAATCTGTAGCTCTCAATTTTTTTTTGATAACCGTGGTGTTCAGATCAGCTTCCACGCACTTCGACTAATTCCACAAGGTATCTGCTACCTTCCACCAGCACGAGTAGCTTTCAATTTTAAACCTCTTATGAATCTTAATGATATTTTTTTTAAAACTAAGGATTTACAGTTAAACGAAAAAAGACTCGCGATCCCTTGCAAATCAACTACATGGAAATAATTGAAAGCAAAATATAGTTGGCTACAATTTTAGAATGTCCTATATTTTGATAATTCTATGCCACCACATTCAATTTGCCCTTAATTTCATAAGTTGACCCTTTCCATACCAGTATATAAATGATAGATAAAAAGAGCTCAAGAATCCTTATCCATCTTGGGTATTCACAGCATCTGGAACAGACCTATAAGCTGACACTACCTTCCTTTCAAAACCTAATATATACCATCTTTACCCCTGTTTAAAGCTATATGCTTCCATTTATGGAGCTGCAAAATAAGTTCCAATCAACTCCTAAAACTCCTTATATTAAGCACCCAACTCCCAAGGTTGTGGCCTAGTGGTCAATGAAGTGGTTGAAAACCATGCGGTCTGAAGTTCAATTCTCAGCGGAGACAAAAAAAAAGGGTGATTCATCAATATCAATCTCATCAAGAAGAAAACCCATTTGTCCTAGCCTTGGTGGACAGAGTTACCAAGTACTTGTTGTTGGTGGGAGGTGGCAAGTATCCTGTGGAATTAGTCGAGGTGTGCTTTCCTATCACATCCTTCATCTAATTCGTTTGCATATCTAAGAAAACCAACTTTTCTCTAAGCAATTTGGTCTTTGGTCAATTTCTCAAAGTGGACAAGCAGAATTTCAGTAATTTAAGGACATCTTCTTTCTTTCCGATAAAACACCAAAAGGAACATAATCTATTGCACATAATCTATCAGGAATTTCCAATCTAGCAGAAATTCGTCCAAGCTACAAATAGTTTAAGAATATAAAACATGGAACGCTTCCTGTTTATTTAGCTTAATTCTTGAATGGGTTAAACTGGCTCCATAAGCGAGGAGGAACAGTTAGAAAATCAATTCAATTAGAAAGTCATTCTTTTCCTAGAACAGTAAGGAAATGAGCTAAATTAGGAAAAGCTAAAAAAATATGACAGAAACAAACACAAAATTAAGGAGGTGCCACAGAAAAAAATACACTACATGTATTAGACAACCATACAAACATTACCATAGAACCATCCACCAGCTGCTTGGATCCTTGATCTTCCCAGCATTTGCAACTAACTCAAAGCACAAGGAAGAAATCTGGAGCCACAATAACGAACCAGTTTCTAGAAATCAAAAGAAAAGGCAAAAAAAGAAAATTCAGTACATGTAAGCTCCAAGAGGGAATGAGAGTGATATAGACAATGAGAAATTTCAAGAGAAAGTATAATACAGATAAGTCACGAGAACATGAAACAATGGGACTTTTTAGGACAGGTACTGGAACTGTGAAACAAATTGTAAAGCCCCATCAAAACTCATACAACTTTAAAAGACTATATGGCGCACAAATTATTAATTTGGCCATCGCTTTACATGTCAAGGCTGACCACGGACGAGGAAAATATTGCATGGCATGATATTATATGTATATGCTGGTTTGAGGTGTGACACAAATCTATCAGCACTGAAGTTCCAAGACAACTACTTAATATTGAGGACAATGCAAGAGCACTAAATCACTACCCTGATAAATGGATCAGAAAGAAAACAGGAAAAAGATGAAAGGAGACATGGTTGTCTAATGTATATTGAAAAAGTAAAATCATACGATCAAAGATAAATACTGAAGGCAATGCAAGAAGATGACACAAGAAGTTCAAAAAAGCAACAACAGATGGTTGTGGCAACATGCTGAAACTGGTTGAAGATGATAATGCAAGCACCTATTATTTCAATCTCCAATACTAGGATGACCCCCCTACCTCTTAGAAATCACATATAAGAGTTTAGCATTTTGACGCAACTCCTTTTTTTCCAAAAGCAAGAAGGAATCAGCAAAAACAGGCTATAATTGAGAAGAATCATTAAGTTTCAAAGATGATAATCTAACCCAATGTGCAGACTTTGCCTTGACTCCATTGTGTCATTAGAAAATCAGGCAGATATACGTGCTTTTCAAATGTCCAACTGTGCTCAAGCAAGTATATAGTTGTGTGGCGTTAAAAACGTGAGGTAGCGAAGGTCCAACCAGATGAGTGTGAACTTTGTGCCAGGTCAGTTCATTCTTGGTTTGCACTTGCTGATCTCTGGGGAAGTAAATTCACTAAAGAAGTATATGTAACTTCATCTAAACCAACTCCTGTATGGGAAATATGATCTAAAAGTGAAAAGGCTTCTTCTATTTCCCCTTCCTTTAAAAGCCCCTTCGTCAAAACGTTATAGGTGACCGAATCAGGAGTATTTCCCTTCTGTACCATCTCGGCGAAATACTCCTTAGCTTCTTTAACTTTACCAGCTTGACAATACCCATCAATAATGACTGTATAAGTTATTTTATTAGGTTGTATATTGTGTGATGACATTTCCTGCAAAATGCTCCTCGCTTTATCCATCTGACCTAACTTACAATATCCACCTATCAATGCAGTATAACAAACAACATCAGGTAGAACTCCCTCCTTACGCATCCCATCAATAAGGTTCTCAGCATCTTCAATAAGCCCGATATTGCTCATGCCATGTATAAGAGAGGAATAAGTGACAACATTTGGTAGAATGCCTCTGCTTCTAATGTCATCACGAAGTTTAAGGGCTTCTTTCACATTTCCATTTCTACAAAAAGCTCCAATAAGAGTGTTATAAACAATTAAATTTGGGGCTAAGCCTTGTCTGAGCATTTCATGGAAAAGGTCCCTGCCCTTTTCAAGTTGGTCAGCTTTGCACAAACCATTAATTAAGGCCCCATAGGTATAAATATCGCAGACAAGTCCCTTGCTTCGACATTCATCCCAGAGCAACAGAGCTTCATCTATTTTACCCTTCTCACCAAGCCCATGCAGCAGCACATTGTAAGTTGAAACATCAGGTGCAATTCCTTGCTTCACCATTTCTTCTCTCAACATAAAGGCGCCATCCAAGTTTCCCTCTTTGCAAAATGCACAAATAAGAGTGTTATAAGTCATGCTATCTATTTGAACACCACTTCCTAGCATTGTTTTCAACAGCCGAACAGCCTCTTGTATGTTACCAGCTTCACAAAGACCGTGAATTAGAGCATTTGAGGTCACTGTATTGGCAGTGAGCCCTTTCATTAGTAGCACATGCCAGAGCTCAACTGCCTCTGAATGCTTTCCTTCCTTGCAAAGCCCACTAATTAATGTGGTCAGCAACCCATCATTAGGCCTCAAACGCCTTAATATCATTTCCTTAACAAACCGTAGTGCAGCAACAAACCTAGAATTCGTACACAGTACAAGGATAACATTACTGAATGAACCAGGATTTACACCCACTCCATGTAATAACATCTCTTCTAAGAATTCTTCAGCTTGACTAGCTTGATTTACCTTGCAGAAACCTTTGATCAGTGAATTGTAAGTAACTGAGTTGGGGAGAATTCCTTTTGTTAGCATTTCATTCCTTACCTTTAGAGCTTTCTGAATATCTCCTGCTGAGCAATAACCATTAATGATGGTATTATACAACACCTCGTTTGGAACAAGCCCCTTGTTTGACATTTCTTTCAACACACAATCAGCTTCATCAAATTTCTCAAGTTTCATCAGACAATTAATAAGCATGCTATACGTGACAATACTTGGGTTTACACCATTTAATATCATTTCTTCCTTTAGAAGGAATGCATCTTCTAAATTACAATTCTTGCAAAGCCCGTGAATGAGGTTATTATAAGTGACAACATTTGGCACAATACCCATGTTTTCCATCTTCCGAAATAACTCCTTTGCCTCATCCACCTTCCCTCCTTTACAGAAAGCATTGATCGCGGTGCTAAACAAGTAAACATCTGGTTTAACGCCATCCTTCAAAATCCCAAAAACCTCATAACTCTTCCAAAGCTCATTCTCTTTCACAAGAGAACTCAACAGAAAGTTGCAAGTTTTCAAAGAGGGATACACCCCCCTACTTGCTAACGACCTGAACACATCCAATGCAGCATCAAAACCAACATTTTTGAATTGAGTACAACACAAATGAAGTAAAAGATCAAAAGTCCTAACAGCAATACCAAAATCTGACACACCACTTAACTCCGCCAACGAAACAGCAACCTCTACATGCTTTTGTTGTGAACTATCAAACAATGCAGGTAGTTTCCCATCAATTAACCTAATCAAAAGCAACCTAGCTGGAACATCATGATTCGAAGCAACAAGCAAACGAAGTAAAGTACAATAAGATCTAACACTAAAACTAAAACCACAAGTACCAGACGCTACGTGGAAGAATTTCAAAACATTCAATGGTTTCAAAGACGAATAAATTTCCAAGAAAATAGCATCAAACTGCTGAGGAGTCAAAAGGGTCAGTAAATCTTTAATCTTTAACGAATCTACAGGTGGGTTTGAAAGAACTGAAACAACCCACTTCCGCAAATTCAATTCTAATCCCTTTTTCTGTTTCTTTTCTGAACTGGGGTTAGTCTTATTTGACTGCGCATTCTGTAATGGTTCACTGATTTGATCTGAAGAAGCAGTATAAATCACACAAGTTAAAGGGCGTTTGATATGTGAAAATATAGCTATGGTTTTGGGAATTTTCAATCTTCTTACGTCCATCTATCAATATTGTACGCATGTGTAAGAGAAGAGAAATGGGTTTATGACAGAGATGGAAGTAGAAATGGTGGCGATGAAGCCGTGTGTGTAGGGAAGAAGAAAGGCCACGAAGAGGGAGTTTAACTCGCAGGGTTTTTGCCTTTGGTAGTTTGATCGGAGACCGTAGACATTGGGGAGCTTTTGGGATGATGAAAGAAAAGTCAAACTAGGCCCAATATTGAGGTTGTTTTGGGCTAAGAATATATATTGGGCCAGGAAATGTTGTAGTCTTGAAAATATTTAAAAGTTGAGAAAATTTTAGGAACAATGATAGTTTGAGGTCTAATTATCATATATATATATAGCGATAGTTTGTATAATTACGATCCATAGCTATTATTTTGGAGTTGTATCTATTTGCTCAACCTAATTGTATCAACACATAACGTCATTAGGCAGTTTTAATAGTAATATCTTTGTTTGATCAAAAAAAGATAGGTATGATATATAATTTTGTCTCGTTAGATAATTATTCCTTAGAAATTTAACCGACTTTGAACAACTTTAGAGCTCCTACAACTTCTTTTTCTTCTTTAATTAACTTATAATGACAAAAGCAAAACAATAAAAAAGTAAAGAACTAAAAAAGGAGCTTGATGAATTTTATGTCATTGTATGAGCTAAAAATCGAATTAGATATACGAGCGAATCAGAAAATGGCATGTGAAAAATAGGATAGGTCAAAATTGACTTGAGTGATCGATCACATTTTCAAAGGAACCAAATCCATAACATTCAAGTATGATATATTAATTAATTCATTATAATTACGTAATAATGATTTATTATCTAACACATATCATTTGGTACAATATTTTAATTAATGTGAATAAGTTAAACCACTACTTATGAAAGTTACTTCCAAAAGGATCAAATACTAATGTGATTATGTGAATAAGCTAAACCACTACTTATGAAAGTTATACTTGTAAGTTTATTATAATCCAAATGTATAGAACATTTATTTTTTCGAAAACTCATCCAAGCCACCCTTTTTTGAGGAGAATGTTTCCCTTTGGACATATAAACTAACAAATATCTTATCAAATTAATTAAGATGTAAGTAAATTAATTTAAACATTATAATTATTAAGAAAACACATTTTTTTAAAAAATATTTAAATATTATTCATTGAATTTTGTTAATTTATTTCTTAGAAATATTTCATTTGTCATCCAAGATTGATCAAAATAGAATATAGTCTTCTTCCCACTCATTATGCACCCATTAGGCTATAAAATCAAAAAGGCAACAAGTGGATCTGTCAATTACTTTATTAAATAAATATTCAAAATCTTCTATTCCCCTTTTTTTCTATTAGAAGATGAAAGAAGTAAATATTCACTTCCTTTTTATTTCAATTTTTTTTTTAGTTCGTTTTAAAAAATATATTATTTTTCAAGTGACTTAACATGAATTAATTTTTTATATCTTTAATAATATAATTTATAATTACATAAATGATCAAAAAAATATTTAAGATCAAAATTTTCATTCTACTTTTAAATTTGATGCCAAGTTGGAAGGAAACTTTTAACCTAATTAAGAGTTCATGCGTTTAAGTTATAAAAACAGCTCTTGTAGATGCAAGTTAAGATGGTATACGATAATTTTTTAATAATTTGGATTTCTTCCAACTCCTACATACCTCTTCCAACTTATTTTGGATAAATTGGAAGAAAATTTTTAACGTAAAGTTATTATCACGTAATTAAGAGGTCATGTATTTGAGCTATAAAAACAGCTCTCGTAGATGCAAGATAAGATGATATATAATAATTTGTTGTTGGTTCGGTTTTTCTTCGGACTCTGCACATAGTGATGGCTTAGTACACCAAAAAGAAAAAAAGAACAAAAAATTCAATTTCACAGCTGACTGCCAGTATCTATACTGTTGCTTTTGCCGTCAGCTTCACAAAGCATCAGAATCTCTTCTCCACCAATTCTTCGCCCTAGAGAAGAACATGGCTATGCCCATTTCCCAAGAAATGTAAAGTTTCCACATTTCTACATATCGGATCAAACTGAGTACTCTGTAGTCTGTGTAGTTCTTGAACCATTCAAAGTTTCAAACATACATACTGTACTTCTGTATCTTTTAAGCTTTTTACCCTCGAAATGCACGACCCAACGCGCCTGAAATCTCAACCCCACCACCACAATCGCCGCCGTGAACCGCCGTCACATCATCGCCGGGCTTGGTGTTGCTCATTTACTGTGCCACCACATAGTCCGGAGAACCCAGCTGTAGTTCCGGCTCAAAATCCCAAGAAGACCCAATCTTTTCTAAAACCGGAAGTACCCACGAAGTCTTCTTCCAATTCCTTATCTTCTTTCCCTAATTCTCCTCAAAATACGTCCAGACTGACCCGAATTGACCCACGTCGGATCCTCTCACCGGGTCGGGTCTCTCCGATTGATTCTACCGATGAAACCCTAAACCCGACTGGCCCGGTTAGTTTCCCTGAGATACCCAAGTCGCCGACTCCGGTTGATTGTGAGCAGCAAGCTAGTGGTGGGGTTGGGGTTGGGGTTAGGGATGATTGTAGTTTGGGGATCTTTGATGTGAGGTTGAATCTGAAGGGAAAGAATGGTAGTGGCTTAGTGTTGGAGCTTAGCTCTGAGGTTCTTAGTACCAATAGTTCTGTTTTTGCTGATTTGATTGCTGACTATCGGAAAAATTCGAGGGGTTTGTGTAGGATAGAGGTGCCTGATGTGGAGAATTTAGGTGTTTTTCGCGATACAATTGAGCTTATGTTTGAGGATGATATTTCTCGGAAACTTCTCAGGGTCGGTGCTTATCGCACCATTGATGTGCTCGAGGTAATCTTCTGAAGATCTATAGTTTTTACTACTTCATCAATCATTTCAAGTGTCCCAACTTTTTTAATTTGGAAAGCATTAATAGGTGCTTATTAGACTAAGATAAAAATGCTGTGAATTAATTAAGCTTTGTTTCCGAAAAGGTGATGGATAATTAGGTTGTCAAATTTGGCAAGTCAATATAGGTTAGTTAATTTGGGACAGAGGAGGTAGTTGAGTTACTTAAAAACTGAATATTTGTCAAATGACTATTAGGTATTGGGGTGTATTGATGGTGATTCCTGAATGAATTAGTACTTGTTTATTTGAGACTGTGGAACTTCTCACATGTTTTTAAGCAATGTGAATGGTATGTAGAGAACTCGTGATGAAATTGGCAACATATATTCCATGTTTGAACACTAATTAGGCACACGGACCATCGCAGAACAATTGGAAATAGCACGGTTATTCTTAAATAATTACTTGTTCATCTAAGAATATGGAACATCCCATATGTTTTATCAAATATAGAAGAATATGTAGAGAACTTGAAGAAGTTGGCATCTTGTATTCCATGCTTGAAGGCTTATTAGATAAGCTGCTAAGGTTGGAACAACCACATAGACTCATTAGAAATTGCATGGTTCGTTCAGTTTACCGAGGTTAATTCTTGCACTGCTGGTCCCTTGAAACCCCAAAGGTTCTTTCCGGCGTATTTATGGTACAAGGCTAATTCAGTGTTCTTAATAGAAGTCTGACTATTTCCTTAAGTCTAGTGTATGGCTGGGACCATTCTCGTATAGGTAAAGTTTTATAGTAAACTTCCTCTTCTTTATTCTTGAACAATTTCTAATTGCCCAATGAAAGTTGCAAAGCTCTTAAGGTGGTGCAACCTCAGTTACTCAGTGTGATATAATGCTGCCGTCTAACATGTCTGCTTTGCTGTATTCTTTTCATCATCCAGTTAACCTGATATCTCCAACCTTTCAAAATCTCATGAAGCTCTATAGTTCTGTAGCTTTTAGGATGCATACTAAGGTCCCTGAAATGGCCAGAGCTTTACAAAACAGTGGAGCAAGTTTGTTCTACATAATTGATGCCTGCAAAAAACCCTTAACTTTTGTATTTGATGTGAATCTTTCTAACTTTCTACTCCTATAACTCTAAGAACCTCCTGCTCTTCCCAATGTTACTTTTCTATTGTGCCCTGGTATACAAGTATAAAAGTTTCACTACATTTCTTGGATGACTCTTTTTTCTTTGCTGTGGCTTGGACCGCTTGTTTACTACCCATATTTCCTTATCTTCTTATTTTTCCAAGTTTTTTATCAAGTTGCTTCAAACCGACTTGCACTGTTGACTTTCTTGGTACAACTTAGAGAGAGCTATAATGGACCTCTATTATCTTTGCAAGAGGTGAAATTAATCTGATATAGGGACCATTATTGTACAAAGAGAATGATGCTATTGCATTTCTGATTTATGTCGTGTTAAATGCAGTCTCAATTGTGTCTGTGTACTGTTCATTCACTAAAATTTACCAAGAAATGGAGTAGACCAAATATATACAAATTGGTCAAAGGATAAACACCAAAACCTCCCATCCATCCCCCACAAGGAAATAAAGAATAAATGGACAAAGGAAGATTAATTATCGAATAAATTCAGAAAAGATTAACAGCAATGAAATAGAAACTAGCCTTATTTTCTGTTTAGGTATGCAAAATCTGGTAATGTTGTTCATCTAGGAATGAAAAATAAAGAGAAGGATTGGAAGTGGGTGGATCTCTGTTTTCCTAATTGTGGAAGCAAAAACTTATACAACTTTTCTCTAACATGGAGAAAAAATTTGTAATAATTTTCTCTAATTTCTAAGTATTAGTTATAATGGAACTGCTAAGTTATGTCATGTAGGAAAAAGCTTTGCCTTGTGGCCAGTAAAACCTGTAAACACTTTTGGTTGGTATGTTTTCCCAGAATGCATGTGCATCCTTTTGTTTCTTTAGTCTTCTAAATGCCTATCAAATCAGTCCTCTGGTCAAGTTTTGCATTCTACTATTTTTCTGCTGAATGACTTTTAAGTATTAAAAACTGCTTCAGATTGCTATTTCTGTTGCTTACTGAATTTAATGTGAAAGAGGGTGCGCTTCTACTGAGTGTCTTTGTTTTGTAATTGTTCTTATCTGCATGGAGTTTCGGGTCTCTTTTTCCTTGTTCCACCATTGGTTTTACACGGCGGTTGGGTAGCCAGTTTGAGCTTTTTCGTCCCCATCTTCTAAGGGTACTGAATTGTTGTACATATAGTGAAGATCCTCTTTTATTGAATCGAGAAATTTGACCTTACATCTTCCATGAAAGGAAAAATGTTACTGTGTGATGAACTCTATGGGATCGATTGGCAGGATGCATTAAAAAGTCTAATACATGTATTAGTTATGGTATTATTTGATCTTTTGTTTGGTAGGATTTTGAGCCTATGTATAACTATTATATATATTAGATATCTACACTATTCAGTATTATAGGGTGTATAACTAATACATAGCCATAGCAAACCATGGTACTAGCAATACATGGATAAACATGGGTAAAGACAGAACTACTCTTAATACACGAAACCAAACAGTGGATAAGAAAATTCTAGTATTACTAATACACCCTATTCAATACTATTCTTATACACTCTACCAATAAAATACACCCCTGGTTGTTTGGCTAGTATTTGACTTCTCTCTGTCCCCTATCTTCAACTTGTCTTGGTGGTTTCATGCTATCCCTGGTTAATGTTTAGGTATCAGCTGGAATCAAATTCAACCGGAGTGTTTTATCGTGTTTGAAGTACCTTGAAGCTGTTCCTTGGACTGAGGAAGAGGAAGAGAAATTGAGAAGATTGTTTAATAAAATGAAGTTTGATCATGAAACAGCTAGAGACATTTCGGCCAGACTCTATGCTCTAGATATGACAGATTCCCAACAGACTTTGTCTAAGCAGCTTGTTTGGTCTGTGACCACCTGCGTTGATGCCAATTCAAGAAACGAGCTAAAATCCTTAGTCAAGGGTCTCCTGTGCAAAAGCTCAGTCTATGAAAAGGACTGCTCTGATCTGAACAAGGTGGATATATTTGCAATATGCCTGTCTTGTTTAAGTTCACTTGTTAGTTTGCTCGAGGAGGCAACTGCTACGGGTCCATCTGTAAAATTGGCTAAGAAAGAAGACCGGACCCTGATTGACCGCATATCTAAGCAGGTTGACAACATCATATGGCTGCTTGAAATTTTGCTCGATCACCAGATGGCAGAGGACTTGGTGGATATATGGACCAAACAAAGTCAGTTGCTTGCAATGCATAAATGTGCATCTCCATTGGTCAGATACGAGCTTAGCCGTGTGACAGCTATGTTATTCATAGCAATGGGCACTGGGAAAATGCATTGCCGCTCTGAAGCAAGGTCGGGGCTTCTTCAGACATGGTTTAGACCGATGCTATTGGACTTCGGATGGTTACAGAGATGCAAAAAAGGCCTAGACATGAAGGCATTGGAGGAAGCGATGGGTCAAGCGCTCCTTACTCTTCCTTTGAAGGAACAATATATTCTGTTTATGGATTGGTTCAAGTGTTTCTCAAAGCATGGTACTGAATGCCCTAACCTTAGCAAATCATTCCAGATATGGTGGCGACGATCATTCTTGAGAGGCTCTGAAACTCATGCCAGTGAATCTAGGTAGAATGTTTGTATTTTTAGTCCTGTTTTCTTTCTAGTGGGAATGCTGTAACTTGGGCAATCTGAAACACTTGGGAAGTCAATAATGTAGATTAACGCTGTAGATTTACTAATTGTTGTGAGAGGAATGGGAATCCAATTCATTATATATGATGCTTTTACCATAATGGAGTATCTACTTCTCTTCAAGCATAAATACATAAGAGTATTGTATATATACATATAATCATGGACAAGTTTAAGAACATCTATCAAACTTAATGCTAGTGCTGCACCAATGCCTAAATCATAGTCTCAATATTGGTATTGTCTCTGGTTCCCTTTGGTTCGTTCTATTGTGTTCTCTTCTTAGCAAAGTTTGTATTGATCCAACATTCAAACGCTGATTTTATCTCATGATTTCAATCACGAGGTAAAATTGCACCTCTTTTGTGCGGGCTTGGGACCGGAACTTAAAATGTTGAATTGGATGGATAGGTAGATATCTTTGAGAATTTAGACGAAACTAAAAATTGAAATACTGGCTAGTTTTTGTTTCTCTTATCATTGCTGTGAATCACGTGTAATGTGTTTTATTTGAGACGTTGTGTCAATTTTACTTTGAAAGATTCTCATGACACATGGTTTCTTTACTTCAAATCCAATCTACCATACAGTGGAAGTTATTCGACCAACAGTATCAAGTTAAAGTTTCCGTGCATTTACTCGTGCAAAAAGCTCACCATCTTCTTTTTTTAATAATAATTGTAGTGGTCAAGCTAGCTTGCACGCATCTCAATCTCAATTAATTTACAAGTACTTTGTTATCTCTCACCAATACCGACTAATTCTATGGGGTACCTGCTATCTATGAGAATAAATCACCTAATATTTTTTTGCCTCTGCTGAAAATTAAACCAACGATCTTATAATTCTTGCCCGCTTTATTGATTACTACCCTTAGATGCCTAAAATTCTTCTTGAGTACACTTATGGTAGTTTTTTCTTTCTTTCTGATTATTTGCAGATAAAGCCTTCATTGTTTGATTTTGAGACTTTTGACTACTTTACTAACTGATGGTTTAGCTTTTAAAAGCCTTCCCATTTATGTAATCTTTAATGACTAGAATTCCTTGTATTCTTTTAAAGCTAGTCCTTGTTAAAAATCAAAAAGAAAAAGGAAAAGTAAATGAGGGAGTGTGTTGCACCTTGCAAAGAATCTACACAGAGGGAGAAATGACTTGCAACCCTGTAAATCATCCCTAAGAAGCACAGAAGACTAGATTAATAAGTAGAGTATTTAAACTGTCAACTTTCTCAATGAACAATTGAGAAGAATGAAGGTCATTAACTCGGCGAATAAGAGAGAACCCTTATGCATCAGAGGTTGAACAAAAAGATTTCTTGTTTTAATAAGAAAAATGGCTGATTAGAAGTGCTTGATGTTATTAAAAATGGCTGATAAGAACTTACAAATAATATCATTAAAAGTTGGCTGGTTACAACTTACAAGTGCTTGGGTGTTAGATTTCGCCTTTGGAATAAGACTTGGCTGATGAGTTCCAATTTCTCATAAACGCGACAGTCCTGGTGTATCCACCCCACATTTTGGATTCACAGATCCAGCTTCCAGGTGCTGTCAAATGCTCAAATTACTGTCACTCTACCCTTCTCAGACCCCATTTTGTGGGACTACACTGGGTATGTTGTTGTTGTAATCACCAAGAATCCCCAAGTGGACACATACCATCAAGAGAGTGATGAAAATGGTTCTCTTAACAAAATATCTGTCCCTTCAAAGCAGGAAATGAATTTGATGATGGCCAAGGTTTTTCAACTTTCTCCATTCAACAAACCAAGGCGACATTTGCTATGAAAGGAAAGGACTCTGGGCATCAGAGATTAACCAAGCCAATTTGGATGAGATTATGAAAGTAGAGTTGATTACAACTGCTTGGATTGTTAGATTCAGACACCAATGTTAAACTTGGCTGCTCAGTTCCATTTTTGTATAAATACAACTGGTTCTGTTGCATCCTCCCGCAACTGGATTCACTAACATCCTGCTTTGGGTACTCTCAATGCTTGAGGAACTTCTCAAGATTACAAATCTCAATCACCAATAATCTCCACATGAGCAGACACCTTCATTGAAGTGATGATAACGGTTTGCGTCTCGAACATAAATTTCTCTCCCTTCAAAGCTGGAGATGAATTTGATAAAGGTATGGCAGTCCCCACAAATTCTAAGGTTCTTAATGACTCTAAGAGGAGTTCCTGGGTTAGTGTTCAAAATTCCTAAAACTACAGCCAACTTCTCACTATGCCCACACAAGATCAACTCCTTATCCTGTTCTTCAACATCTTGCAAAACAAATTCTGTATCATGTGAAACACCTGAATTCATCATGTCCATGCTTAATTTTCGCAACTTTTCCATAATCTGTGGCATTTGAGGATGTAAATCATCTCCTGCTAATAGCATGTGCACTTTGTTTTTAATTTCAATCCAACTACATCCAGGATTTTTACTCAAGCCCACATGTTTCATCATGTCCCTTACCTTATCTACTTCATTCCATCTGTTGTTAGATGCATAAATATTGGATAGTAGAATGTAGTTTCCAGGATTCTTGGGTTCAAGTTCAAATAGTTTATTAGCAGCAATCTCACCCAAACTCATATTACGATGTGTTCTACAAGAACTCAGTAAAGCACCCCAGACACATGCATCTGGTTCAATTGGCATTGTGGAAATCATATCATAAGCTTCTTTAAGCTTTCCTGTGCGACCAAGAAGGCTGACCATACAAGCATAGTGCTCCACTCTGGCCTCAAGTCCATGAATTCTAGACATAGAATTGAAGTAATGTTGCCCTTGTTCTGTAAGGCCTGCTTGACTGCATGCAGATAAAACGCTCGTGAAACTAATGAAGTCAGGTTTCTGCCCACTTCTTTGCATTAAGTCAAATATTTCAATAGCTTCCTTAGCCTTTCCATGCATTGCGTATCCACTGGTCATTGCATTCCAACAAACCAAATTACGTACTGGCATCCTGTCAAAAATGATGCGAGCCAACTGAATCCTTCCACAATTGGCATACATATCAATTAATGCACTACTGACATAGACATCATCTGAAAACCAACTTCTCAAAGAGAAGCAATGTGTTGCCTTTCCATGTACTAGTGCTGCAATATTGCCACATGCGGGAAGCAAACAAGAAATAGTTACAGAGTTAGGCCTCACCCTAGTCAACTGCATTTCTCTAAAAATCTCTAGCGCTTCAAGGTCTTTGCCATGTTGCGAGCAGGAAGAAATCATCGATGTCCACGAGACCACATTCAATTCCTTCACTTTGAGCTTAAACTTTTTGAAAACTTTAAAAGCCTCATCAACAAGACCATTCCGCGATAGCCCAGCAACCAAAGCATTAAAACCACCCAAATCTATTTCCTCCACCCCTTCAAACACTCGTGACATCTCCGAAGTACACCTACACTTCCCATACATATCAATTAACGCGCTGATAATACAGTTATCAGACTCAAAACCCATTTTAATCACATGACTATGAACTTGAACACCCATCTTGAGATCCTCCAAATCACTAATTGCAGGAAGAACACTCGAAATACTCGTCCCATCACTCCTAAACCCGTCCGAATTCATCCTCTGAAACATCAAAACCGCCTCCGAATAACACCCGCTCTGATTAAACCCCGCAATCATCCCATTCCACGAAACAAGATTCGGCTCAATACCCAACTTCCCACCTTCATCAAACACCATTTTAGCATTAACAACATCCCCTTTTTTCGCATAACCACCAGTTAAAGCGCTCCACGAAACCACATCCGGTTCAAGCATTTTATCAAACACCTTACGTGCACATTTGAACTGATCACATTTCACATACATATGAACTACAGAAGCTTCAACAAAAGGATCCAACGCCAACCCAGTTGTTAAACCATACCCATGAACTTGTTTCCCAACTTCCGACGCCGATAAGCCAGCACACGCTTTAATAGCACTAGGAAGTACATGTACATCAGGTAAAATACACGCTGATAGTAACCGAGAAAATAAAACAAGGGTGTAACTAAAAAGATTGGATTTTGAAGAAGCGTGAATGAGAGATTTGAAAGAGAAGATATTGGGGTTGGGAAGCGAGTGAAGAAGAGATTCTGCATTAGCAAAGCAATTGAAGTTGGCATAGAGGGAAAGGAGCTTGTTGGTGAAATAGGTATCATTGGACTGGCCAGTTTTGAGGATATGAGCATGAACTTGCTGCGTTTGGGAGAGCGATGTTGATCTTGAAATGAGGCTTAGAATGGTGTTGGGCGTAAGGCTATCGAATACACGCAGAGTTTGAGCTTGTCTTGCATTCATGGAGTTTAGGAGTTCTCTGTGGAGAACAGAACAGGTCCCTTAATGGTGGTGTGATTAATGAAACTTTATGTTATATCAAATGTAAGTTGGATTATTCACAAAATATATCGGATTATTATGCATTCAAAGTTATAAACAAATAGAGGAAAAAGGATAAGTATATTTTATAATTATGTTATGCAAGTCATGACAGACCGATATGACTTCAATATATATTTACAAATCATATCGGAAGCTATAAAAGGAAGAATTATATTTTACAAATGTCATGATAGATTCAACAAATTTTTCATGTTGGAGTACTCTTAAATTATACTAAATCAGCATGTTATCAGAACTACGAACGAAAAATTGACCTATCTATACAATATAATTTTCTAGTGAAGGAGTGTCGCGTAACACCCCTGGGGTAAGGATTGCTTCACCCCTGGCTACCACGTCGAATTCAAGCAACAATAAAGGTTATTATTGGAAAACTTCACAGGAGCATGCTAGGTTTCAGCAATTTCTGTCTGGAGAGAGGAAGGACATCCCTGACTGAGTTAGTCTACAACATTTCTTGCTTTCTCACTGCAAGTACTTCAGTTATAAGCTTCTTTGACACGATCTGGTGAAAGATCGTATCTTCTTCGCCACATCCTTCAATCTGCTCTGCATCTCGATCAAGAAAACACAGTTCCCGTTCAAAATGCATAAGATATAATCCAGGAAAGCATAATTGAGATGATCAAATCATAGTCGCATTAGCCTACACCTGTAACTATAGTTCTCTGAATCCAAGCTGTCCTGTTTTCATTTGATACAAATGCTATTATAATGACTAACAAAGATGATCTGGAACTTATTGAGCAGAGTAAACTAATTGAATGTGAAGGAAACAGAGAGGTGGAAGGAGAAGGATGTATAAAAAAAGTTCTCACAGAATAGATCTCGATGTTTTTGTTTTCATTTTGAGGGAAAGTAATTGGAAAGTACAATGATTAAAGACAGAATCGAGAACTTACTGTGCTTTCTACTTGCTGACATTAGAATCTTAAGTTCTCTGTGACATTCAGGCTAGCAACAAGGGTTAAATGAACCAGCAATCTTTGACCTAATTCGAAGTTCAGGGTAACCCTCATTACACTGCAGTCTCACATTTTCCATCAAGATTCTCAACTTTCGTCTGCTTCACCATGTGCTATGGAATTATTTCCAGAACCTTTTGGCCTCTGCCATAGTTTCTTCATGGATCCATGCTCTTGTACCATTCTCAAGGCTTTGACTACCTACACATCCAAGAGGAATTTGAGAAGGTTTTCAGCATTTCTGAGTTGCATTGCTACACTGCTACCCCATTATCAAGTTCTACTTCAACTGTATTGTTCCTGAAGTTCAAGAGAGAAGCAGTAACTCATTTCTGTTTATTTTGACAGGTAAAACCATAAATGTCAGTATGCGGCACCAAGTAACATTTTTTTACGTTACTAGTGAGGAACCAACCCAGCACAAAACCCGGACATACACAACACAGAGAAAAATGAAGTGGCTTTTTCACTTTAAGTTTCTGATTGATCTCCGAGCAAATGTACACTTTCTAAGAACTGTAGTTCGACCCATGTTATTAGAAATAACATGAAGCAATCATATCCGCTATTACCTAAAAGATTGTACATAACAAGACATGTGTAGCTGTCCTGAGCATGAAGAGAAAATGTGGAGTAGAAAATGTAACAAGCTCTTAAAACACAGAAGGTAGAACTCAAGGTACTTAAAATTTAGGGCTAAAATACAAATTTTCTTTCATATGGTAGGAGCTACGTACACAGTCAGTACATGAATATTTGCAGTTACAGAACATGAAATGTAGATAAAATATCAAAGACTTACTGTCTTTCTGCATAAAGGCCCCTTCAGTTCATCCTAGATGCTTCCCTAGAGAATCTGCAAGATGGTCTTGATTTTCTACAAGTGCAAAAATCATCGGCAATTGGCACCAGTATTTTCCAGAACCTCTGGCCTTTATGCTATCATTCCTGTGCTATTCAGTGAGGCAGAGACCATGCGAGTAACCTGGTTCTAACCATGTGCTAGAAAGCAATAAAGCAGTCAAAACCAGCCTTATAAGGCAAAACCATTTGATGGATGACTGCATTATATAAAAGATGCTTGTGTATAAGCCAACAACCAGTTTCGGTAGGAAAACATGCATCATCCAATCGCAACAATGTTCAACATGATAGTCAAGTCCAGAATGATTTCAGTTACCACAGATAATTTAAACGAGTCTTTGATAGTTAACCATTGCATATATGGGAATTATTTTTGCACTACCAGTAGTCTCCACAGGAACAAGAACCATTGCGAAAATGATGGAACCGATTTGTGTCTCTCAAGATGATTTCCCTGTCTACCACCTTTGAAACAAACTTAAATGCAGTATGGCAATCACCACAAACTCTGATATTCTTCTTTATGCGGATAGGGGACCCAGGTGGAGAATTCAGAAGTGCAAATGCTAAAGCAAGTCGTTCACTATGGTATTGCAACCTCTCTTCCCTCTCCTGCTGATCCATAAACCAAAGCACGTGGCTAGTGTCTGGAACATAGCCAATTTCCTTAATTTTATCAGTTATCTTCTCCCACATGTTACGGATGTCCTCTCTCTGTGGATGGGCATCATCATTTGCTACAAACATATGAACAGCATTCTCAATCTCCACCCAACTACAAGCAGGTTCTTTCTTAACTCCACTCTGGTTCATCATTTTTCTAACTCTTGCAGCATCACTTCTCCTACCAGCAGAGGCATAGATGTTGGACAGCAAAATATGTGGCCCTGAATCATGTGGATCAAGTTCAAACACACGTTCAGCTGCATAAACACCCAACTCCAAATTTTTATGCATCCTACAAGCTCCAAGCAAAGCTTTCCAAACGGCTGCATTTGGTTCAATTGGCATTTCATTAATGAACTTTTCAGCACGGTCAAGTTGACCTGATCGACCAAGTAGATCAACAATGGTCACATAATGTGAAATATTAGGTTCTATTTTAAATTTCTTCATCAATTCAAAATAATGCATTCCTTTGTCTAGAAGCCCAGCACGACTGCAAGCTGTGAGAGCACAAAGAAAAGTCACTTCATTGGGTTCAGGTCCCATCCTACACATCTCCTCAAAGCACTCTATGGTTTCTTTTCCAAGTCCATGCTGAGCATAGGCGGTAAGCATCGAGTTCCAAGAGACCACATCCTTTTTCACTAACCGATCAAAAACCTTTCGGGCATCATCAATGCTACCAGACTTAGCATACATATCAAGCAGAGTATTACCAATAAAAGCAATAAGTTCCAACCCTGATTTGATCATATGAACATGCACCCATTTCCCGGGCTCTAGAGCTCCAATGTTTGCACAGGCTGCATAAACACTAGAAAATGTAAAGTGGCTCGGCTGAAAACTGCCTCTTTTCATCTCACAGAAAAGCTTCAGAGCAATTTCTCCCTCACCTTTCCTCGCATGCCCAGCAATCAAACCATTCCACGAAACCTCATTCTTGCAACTTAACTTGTCAAACACAATCTTCCCTTCATCCATTAGTCCACACCTTGCATACATATCCACAAGAGCACTCCCAACATAAACATTCTCTTCATATCCACACTTCACACATCCCCCATGTAGTTGCCTACCTGTACCGCCACTCTCCAACGCCCCAGCAGCCTTAAGAACACTCCCAAACGTAAACTGATTCGGCATAAACCCAAACCTCAACATCTCAGTAAACAAAACCAACCCCTCCTTAGCACCCTCATTCTGCGAATACCCAGTAATCAACGCAGTCCAAGAAACCATATCTCTTTCAGGCATTTCATCAAACACCTTGCGAGCATCACCCATACTCTCACACTTCGCATACATATTAATCAACGTGTTATTCGGAACAATATAATGACTAAACCTCGACCTCAAGAAGTGTTGATGAACTACTTTGCCTTCTTTCAGTCGTTGCAATTCCGTACATTTCTTCAGAAGCTGGTTGTATAAACTAGCATCTGCGTCCATTGCCCCATTGTCAATAAGATATAGTACTAAAAGCTCCCCATTTGGAGCCTTTTTGAGAAGATCTTTGTCTTGTAAAACACTAATAGATGAACCAAATAATTTGCGTACTCCTTCTGGTTCTGATTCTAAGCCTGCTACTGCAGAGAAAAATTGCCGAGCTATGGAGATGATTGAATTGAAAATTGATGGATTTGTGGCGCAATTTTTCACGTGTATAGCCTTTGTCATCTCTCTCTCACCTGCAGCTATTAGCTTAACTGCGTCTGAGTTGCAAATGGGAAAATGACATACTATACACGTTGTTTGTTTCAATGGCTCACAAAAAGCAGGCACCCGATTCCTGACAGATTTATAATGGTGTACAGCTGTAAAGCAGTCCTGTCAGTGGGTTGGTGAAGTCGTCAGCATACTTCACCAATAGAAACAGACGAGGTTGTTTGTCCCATGGACAAAAATTCTTTTTGGTTAATATAATTAAAATGACAAACAACAAGAAGATTCATTCATTCAAAAAGAGAGAGAGCTAGCAAGTCTTTTCAAGAACTCACAAAAAAAATACTGCAAGGGACCTGGTCCCGGAAAGACTGCGTATGTGAAAAGTCAAATGACAGTTGTCTAAAAGCTGTCACATCTGACATGGTTGGTGCACAACTTTTCAGAATAGCAGGCTCTCAGTCAATGGTGTCGTCCCAAGGAGTTTGTGTCCTTTTGATATAGTCTCTTCTCCAAAAAACACAAACTCAAGATTTGGCAAACAAAAAATTCATAAGCTTAAAAAGAGAAGGTCATCTTCAAGAAGAACTCAAGCACAACAGAACACATACAACAAGGGACCTAATAGATCAAAGAAGAGCAATCTTTATCCGCTGGTATTGTTGAAGCTTGTAATGTGCTAAACTTGTAGGATTCGTTTCACTCTTGTTAGAAACGTTTCAAATCTTTGTGTGAGTCATTGTAAGAACATTGTTAGAGTTAACTTTGTGTCTTACGGTTAAAGTCTATATTAATCAGTGAGGGTTAGTATAGTGGGCAATTGATACATTGCTTAGGCTCAATAAGTAATAGACGTATTACTTAGTGTGAGATTAAGAGTTTAATCTCAGTGTTGTGGTTGTAATCTGTGTTTCACTTTGCTTGAGAAAATTAGTGAAAACAGTTGAAAATCCTGTGTGACAGGTCGTGGTTTTACTCTCTTGAGCAAGGAGGTTTCCACGTAAAACTCTTGTGCCTGATTTACATTGTGCTATTTATTTTCTACACTTTATTCTGTAGGGGACCTGGTCTTGTGATCACTGGTGGACGCGTACATTCCAACAATTGGTATCAGAGCTTGACTTCTCTATCTGGTTAACACCAAGAGAAAGAAGATCCTGAAGGAATGGCTGCTCCACCCAATATTGAAGAAGGTCAGTCCACAACTCGTCCACCTAGATTCAACGACCAATATTATGGATGGTGGAAGACCAGAATGCACGATTATATTAGGGCGGAAGACAGCGAGCTGTGGGATGTGGTGCTTGATGGTCCTTACGTTCCTACCAAGGACGTGAAGGAAGGAGATCTAACTTGGGAGGTTCCCAAAACTAGAAGGGAATATGATGAAGCAGACAGAAAGAAGATCGAGAAAAATTATAAAGCCAAGAAGTTGCTGGTATACGGAATAGGAGAAGACGAATACAACAGGATTTCAGCCTGTGAAACGACCAAGGAAATATGGGACTGCTTGAAGACAGCCCATGAAGGAACAACTCAAGTTAAATAATCAAAGGTGGACATGCTGACTACTCAGTATGAAAATTATAGCATGAATGAAGGTGAAACTATTCATGAAATGCACTCTAGATTCACCTCCATCACCAACGAACTTCGATGCCTTGGTGAGCCCATTCATCCAAGTAAACAAGTTCGAAAAATCTTAAGAGTTCTTCCAAAATCCTGGGAAAGCAAAGTCAATGCTATCACTGAAGCTAGAGATCTGAAGACCCTCACAATGGATGAATTTATCGGAAATCTGCAGACTTATGAGCTGAATAGACAGCAAGATTCATCCAAGAGAGAGGGAAAGAAAGAAAAGTTTGTGGCTCTGAAAGCCTCTCCAAGTGACATATCTGAAGATGAGGAGGAGATAGTTTACTTGACTAAAAGGTTTCAAAAGATAGTCAAGAAACACGGTGGCTTCCAAAGAAAGGGAAACTCCAGTAGGACAGCTAATGCGAATGATCTTTGCCACAAATGTGGAAGGCCAGGACATTTCATGAGAGACTGTATGAATAATAAGCAATAATACAGAGATTATACAAGAGGAGACAAGGATAAGTGCAGGGACCAGGTCCCTGACTATGCTGGGCGAAAGGCCAATGCTGATCAGGTGGTGAAGAAGGCCTTTGCTGTATGGGGAAATCCTTCCAGCGACTCTGAGGAGTCCGAACATCATGAAGATGTGTCTATGATGGCTGTCAAGGATGAGGAAAATGTCTCCAACTCAATATTCTCATTGATGGCTAAATCTGATGATGAAGATGACAAGGATGAGGTAACTCTCTTCGATCTTAAAAGTGATTTAGATACCTTGTCAATTAGAAGATTGAGAAAACTTTCTGTTGTTTTGATTGACTCTGTTGATGAGTTAACAATTGAAAAATTGCTTTTGAGTGAAAATCTGAACCTCTGAGAAGATGAAAAATCCACCCTTACTTCACAGCTTTCTGAAATGAACGTTAGGCTAAGTATTCTCGAAACTGAGAATCATCAACTTGAGGAGGGACCTGGTACCTCTGAGAGTGGAAAGAGAAAACTCAGTAGTTCTGAACTTGATCTAGAGGAAAGCCTAAAAATTTCTGAGTCCAAACTAGTCGCTGCTCTTGAGAGAAACTCACAGCTAGTAAATGACCTAAGCCAAGTCAAAGAAGAGTTAAGTCACTCCTTGAAATGGATTGATTCTTCTAAGATTCTTTCCACCTGGGCAAATCAGAAATTTAACAATGGGAAAGGCTTGGGGTGTCGAAAGATAGAACCTCCCTATAATCCTTATAGTAAGTACGTGTCTGTGTCCGATAACTTGTTATGCACCCACTGTGGAAGAAATGGCCACCTGAAGAGAAATTGTGAATCCTTGAAAAAGACTAAAGAAAATCAAGTAATGTTTTGTAAAGCTGACAGAAAGAAGGTACCTGGTCCCAGATACCGGTTCAGTAAGAATACTTTGCCACCATGGACTGGAAGGTCTCTCATTAAGCCTCTTGATAGTTTTTGGGAACTCCATCTCAAGTGGGTTCCCAAGGCTAACAAGTGATATGGTATGCAAGTGACAGGAAGTAGTAACAGTCAGTGTTGGTTCATGAATAGAGGATGTTCAAAACACGTGATTGGGAAAACTGAAAAATTCCTCTCTCTCAAGTCACTTCAAGGTGGAGGTGTCTCATTTGGCGATAAAAAGAAGAAGGTATATTCTTGGTGTAGGCACAGTTGGGAAGTCTGTAGAACACACCATTAAGGATGTGTACTATGTCAATGGTTGAAGTACCATCATTCAAGTGTTCCACAGATTTGTGATGAACGAAATGAAGCTAAGCTTTTATCAGATAAATGTGTTGTCACAAACTTTCTCTCTCGGGTGATGATCTTGACAGAAAAGAGATGCAAGAACATGTATGTTGCTGATCTGAACACTGCTCGTAGTAACAGTCTCACTTGCCTTTGTGGTCAAGGTGAGAATACTGATCAATGACTCAGGAGATTCGGCCATGTAAGGGCTCCTCTGCTGAACAAACTTGTGTCAAGGGATCTGGTCCGTGGTCTGCCCAGAATAAAATTTGCAGATGACAAAGTTTGTGATGCTTGTGCTAAAGAGAAGCAGATCAGACCATCCTTCAAGTGGAATTAGCAGGCTGTTAATCTTCCAAAGAACTTTCGGGCTGAAGTGGTGAATACTACATGTTCTGTGACCTAAAGAATGATATTGGGAAGTTTGATCCCAATAATGATGAAAGAGTATTTATACAATATTCTTCCTCCAACAAGGCTTATCCGGTGTATAAAATATGTGCATTGAAAAAAATATTTATGTGATTTTTTATGAGTCTGGAAGAATTGAGAAGTAAGTTGCAAAACAAAGAAGATTCAGAGATGGAAGAGCTGCTCCAGATTCAGAGAGATGGTCTAAACAGTGAGCTTGCTGCAAAATATTCTCTTCATGACTCCAGCAATCCCAAAGAAGCTGATGCAGATGATGAACCTGATGAGGGACCTGGTCCGATAGACAATGCTGAACAAAGATGATGCAGTTCAAACTGATAATGTGAATTCTGAAGGTTAGAATGAAGAAGCTGATCAATCTCAGTTTGAAAGAAGCAAAGTATGACACTCGGTTCCCCAACAAGCTGATAGGTTGTCCAAGTCCCTCTTCAACAATGGCTTCAAAAGAGTTTTGCAAAATGGAAGATCAAGTGGCTAACATCTTCACCAAAGCCCTAAGCAAGGAACAGTTTGTCAAGAACATGTATACACTCATAGTGACTTAGCTGAAGGGAAGAAGATAGCACAGCGTGATCAGGGCAATTGATGTCTTAACAAACCTGGTACCAGCTCAGAGAAGTTGCTGAAGAAGTTTCATATTATGGATGCCAAGACAATTCATACTCCCATGGGCACTAACTTAAAGCTGGATGCTGATGAACCTGGTTCAGAGATTCCATTCTTGTACAAAGGAATCACATTTGAAGGCTGCTAAGAAAATCTTGAGACATTTGAAGAAGACAGGGACCTGATTTTATTCTGTGCATCAGGAGAATCTTTTGATTCGGAGGAATGTGGTGATGTTGATTATGCTGGGTATCAAGTTAATAGAAAGAGTATCTCAGGAATGGCTTATGTTCTAGGCTGATCTCTCACTCATGGGAACCAAAAGGCAAGATTCAGTTTCTATTTCAACAACTGAGGCAGAGTATTTAGCAGGTGAAGCTTGATGTGATCAACTCTTGTGGATCAAGCAGTAGCTTGAAGCTCTTACAAGACCTAACTGAGATAATCAAACTGAAGTTGGGAATGCTGAAACCTGCGAATGGATCCTGTCTGAAGCAATCAACCCTCTCATGACTATGCAAAGGGAGCAGATATCCTTGTTTTTCAGTTAGGTATGTTTTAGTAAGTTCAGTCTCATACCTTTTGTAGTTATACACACATGGAAAAGGGGTTGAAGAAAAAGGGAGGTCAGGACAGATCTAGGCAATCACATTCAAACTACAGAAAGGGACCCGGTCCGTTCTCGAAGGTTAGCACTCTTAACATTGCATTTTGAATTATGCATGAGAACCGTTGCAATTGCCACATGTCTGTCATTCAGATATCTGACCGTTGTCCCATCATTTGAATACCAAAATGACACTTAATTTCACATAATACACCCTTTCACTTCCTTTATTCTCTATATTTCTTTTCAAATCCCCTTTCAAAATCAGAAATTTTTAAAACCCTCTTTTCTCCTCTCTCAAAAATACTTCAAATTTTTCAACCCTTTGTTCCTACTGGAGAATTTTTCGATGGAGAAATTTTTGAGTGTGAAGGGGGACCTGGTCCGACAAGTAAAAAGAAGAAGGTGGAAAAGATGATGTTCAAAAAGGAAGAGGTTGATATTCTGAGAACTGAAAGTATTCTGAATAGGAGGGTGTCTGACCGTTAAAAAAAAGGAAAAATAAAAAAATATGTGAAATGGTTCCTCAATTATTGATATATTCATCTCGGAGGCCTTGAGTAAGTTTGATTTTACCAATCTTTCTGTCATGAGAAACTCAGGCTTGTGTTGGAAGCTATGACAGTTGCTCTTGCTAACAAGGATACTGAAATAATTTTACCTGAAGGCTAAGATTCTGAAACAGCATAATCAGAGGGACCAAGTTGAGAAGACAACATGAAGCCCGGGCAACAAAGAATACTGAACTTCAAGAGAAGCTTCTGAAAATCCATGCTAAGGGATATGCTCTACTAATTCTATTCTCTCAATCCCTTGCTCCTAAGCCATCCCCTCTCTTCCTGAACTACTATGTCAGTCTTCCTCGTTTTTCTATCAAAACTCAGTGGGCATTGTCTTGGTTCTCATTCGTAATAACATGTGCAATGCTTTGATTGCTGATCTTTTTATGAATGAAAAATGTCTTGTTTCTACTGACTTGTCTCATTACTTTATGCATTTTTACTCATGCTCAGTGTTCCCCAAATGGCCATGAATTTGCTTGAACTGCATTTCTGTCAACTTGGTTTATTGCTTTAACCCTTTTTTTATGATGTCAAAAGGGAAAAAATTGTTAAGGTATGAGATCAATGATGTTAGCTACTTGAAGAAGACATGGTCATGCCGATAAGGAGAATCAATGCTAGCTACTTGAAGGGGACATGGTCATGCCGATAGGGGAAAGAAGTTGAACAAGTTTGTCATCATCAAAAAGGGGGGAAATGATATTTTATTGCTGATGTGAAGTTTTGATGATTTGACAAACTTCGGGGATGATGAAAATAAAGAGATTAATCCAGTTACCTGAAGAGTCATGTTGATAGGGGGAACTGGTGAAAGGGGGAAGAAGGTAAATAAGTTTGTTATCATAAAAAAAGAGAAAAATGTTATTTTGGAGCTGATGTTAAGTTTTGATGATTTAACAAACTTAGAGATCTAACAAGGAACCAGATCCTTGTTATTGGGACTGACGATATGAAAAATGAATGAATAAACTCAGTGTGAGGAATATTTGTGTGTCATCATCAAAAAGGGAGAAAATATTATATTCTAGGTATTTTGATGATCCTCACAAATGCAGGGACCCGGTCCCTGGCAGAGTGCTCTCGTCCAGATTCAAAATGGGGTACAACTGTAAAACTGTCTTGTCAGGTTGGTTAGTGAAAAGTGCAGCGTACTTCACCAATAGGAAGGGCGGACGAGGTTGTTTGTTTCAATGGCTCACAAATGCAGGGACCCAGTCCCTGGCAGAGTTCTCTCGTCCAGATTTATAATGGTGTAAAGCTGTCCTGTCAGTGGGTTGGTGAAGTCATCAGCGTACTTCACCAATAGAAACGGACGAGGTTGTTTGTCCAATGGACAATAATTTTTTTTGGTTTATATAATCAAAATGACAAACAACAAGAAGATTCATTCATTCAAAAAAAAAAAGAGCTAGCAAGTCTTTTCAAGAACTCACAAAGAAAACACTGCAAGGGACCTGGTCCCGGAAAGACTGCGTATGTGAAAAGTCAAATGACAACTGTCTAAAAGCTGTCACATCTGACATGGTTGGTGCACAGCTTTTCAGAACAGCAGGCTCTCAGCCAATAGTGTCGTCCCAAGGAGTTTGTGTCCTTTTGATATAGTCTCTTCTCCAAAAAACACAAACTCAAGATTTGGCAAACAAAAAATTCATAAGCTTAAAAAGAGAAGGCCATCTTCAAGGAAGAACTCAAGCACAACAGAACACATACAACAAGGGACCTGATAGATCAAAGAAGAGCAATCTTTATCCGTTGGTGTTGTTGAAGCTTGTAATGTGCTAAACTTGTAGGATTCGTTTCACTCTTGTTAGAAACGTTTCAAATCTTTGTGTGAGTCATTGTAAGAACATTGTTAGAGTTAACTTTGTGTCTTACAGTTAAAGTCTATATTAATCAGTGAGGGTTAGTATAGTGGGCAATGGATGCATTGCTTAGGCTCAATAAGTAATAGGCGTATTACTTAGTGTGAGATTAAGAGTTTAATCTCAGTGTTGTGGTTGTAATTTGTGTTTCACTTTTACTTGAGAAGATTAGTGAAAACAGTTGAAAATCATGTGTGACAGGTCGTGATTTTACTCCCTTGAGCAAGGAGGTTTCCACGTAAAACTCTTGTGCCTGATTTACATTGTGCTATTTATTTTCTGCACTTTATTCTGTAGGGGATCTGGTCCTGTGATCACTGGTGGACGCGTATATTCCAACAATATCTAATAGGTAATTCTCCTATATGCATTCCAAGAAGTGCAACAATCTGTTATTGCATAACCCGAGTGACTCCTCCAAAATAAATGGAGCATTTTTGCATATTGACATGAAGTTACTATCAACTTTATTTATCACTATCATCTACCACAATTATTAGTTATCAGGCTTGGTTGCCACCATCATCTATCAACACTAATCATCATTATCGCCACCATAACTACTAGCTACCATCCTCAACAATCACCATCAACCAACTCCATCACCGTTAGCCATCATCACAGCCACCACCCATCATATTTATTGAAAATAATTATTATGTTAATATTAGTGATTTATATGAAGTTTATAAATAAAAACAGATTATATACCATCAAATACTAAAAACAAGTAAACAACCATCTTAATTTATTAGTATTTAGATCCTAAGTCCTAACACACATTTTAATATTTCAATTTAAATATCTTAATCTTAATATTTAAATATGCATTAGGATTCAAACATCTTAATCTTAATAAAAACAAATAAGACCTAAATAAAACTAGTAATTATTGAACTTACCTCAACAACAACATACTCAGTGAAATCCTACTAAAAAGGGCCTGAAAAAAAATAAAATATATGCAAACTTTATCAATACCTCATGCATGTAGGTGGATAGACGGTTTTCAAAAGACTAAATATTGAACTTACCTCAATGCACTTCTATTAATAATCATTTAAATGATCCTTAATGTATAAGCTTTGGTTTCACTTGATCTTTAACGTATAAATATAATAAAAATATTTTGGAATATTTATGTATAAATATGATGTATTATCGGATTTTAGAATTTGGTAAACGATGCAACAAAAAGAATAAGAAAGAGAGGTGAAAATTATGGGGACCACCGGTTTGAGAATTGTAACAGAATTAGCGTAAATGACGGTCTACCTTCCACGTGTCCGTTGGCTCTGAACCTATCAACTGTCTTTCTCCCTCCGTTTTAAATCCTTCCCTCCATTCCCTCCTCTCCCACTATCCGTTCACTTCTCCTCTCTCTTTCTTTTTTGGGTCTCCGCTTGGTACGTTTTCCTTTACATTTCATTTTCATAACAATCATTTTTTCTCTCTCTCTGAGCTAAAACTGGTTTCATTTCTCTTGTAGTTTAATTGATCGGTTTGTTTTTTTTCCTCCTCCCTGCCTACTGCTGGTTATTTTCAGGCAGCAGAAGCTCATTCTCTTCTCATCATTGTCAAGCTTCAACCGTAAGTACTTAGCTTTCACTTTTTCATATTGTATCAATTAAGTAATTGATTCGTGTATATAGATGTAAATATATGTTAATTTCTGAAATGTGAGCTCGTTTATGCGTTGTATGATTATGTTTTTGGATTTATGAGAAGGTTTTTGCGTATAACTGTATGTATTTATACAGGTTGATCAGCTGTAGTTTATGTAGAAGCTTTCAGATTGTGGAATGAATTAATTGATCCGTTTTTGCTTGTATAGTAATATGTATGTCAATCGGAAACGAGCCTGTTTGAAGATTTATGTGTATAGCTGTAGAACTATACGTACACAAAAGATGAAGTTTCAATCGGTTAATTAAGATGCTAGGCTCTAAGTTTTCTAGTCTTTTGGATTTGTATGAATGTATGCATGAGTTTTTGTACATGATAATGTATATAATGAATGTGTGGTAGAGTGAGTGTGCATGTGTGTATTTAGGAATTTGGATGTATATGTATGTTACTTTCTGGAACGAACTAGCATGTTTATTCGAGTGATTTTGATTATGGATCTAGGAGAAGGTTTATGCATATGTTTGATTAGCATGATATAGATAGATGTAGCATTATATATTAGAGAAGATCTTCATTATACAGGTTCAATTGTAAATTTCAGTCGGTTAAGACTAGTAATACTTGAATCTACATGTGTATGCATCTGCATAACCGTGTTATGTGTTTAATGGTGATTGTGAATGTATGATAATTATGTATATATGTGGATTTATATGGTGCGTGTTTGATAGTGAAGTATATTCTGATGATGATTATGGCCCTTATGGATGTATAATATGAGATATTTTTGAACAGAAATTGAACGGAAGAGAGGGAGAGACGGAAAGGAGCTGGAGGAGCTGGAAGAGAGCGGTGGTGTCGAAGCCAAAGCTACATTCAGTTAGCTAAGCTACCGACAGCACTGATTAGGAGAGGACAAAAAATAGGATGACGAATCCGGCTAGACCGGCGGAGGGAATGGACCCCCCCCAAACACCGGTCGGGGGCGCAGGGCCCTCGTCACTGACTCGGCGACCGTCACGAAGTGCCGCCACCACTACCTTCTCTATGGAGGTGTTTGACAACGAGGTTGTTCCCTCTTCTCTCCAGTCCATTGCACCAATCCTTCGCGTCGCCAGAGAGATCCAAAATGAACGCCCTCGCGTTGCTTATCTTTGTATGTCTTTTGTCTCTTCCTACCATTACATTCAACCTCTACATACACATTAATCTCTGCAATTTCTTATTTTACCCTCTTTTTTCTGTTTGGTTTCGTTGTTACAGGTCGGTTCTATGCGTTTGAGAAGGCGCATAGATTGGACCCCACCTCAGGTGGACGTGGTGTTCGGCAATTCAAAACCAATCTCTTCCAACGTTTAGAGCGTGTACGTATGATTTGATTTGATTTTTTTATTTATCTCTTTATATATTGTTTTCCCTTTATTACTTGTATTTGTTTTTAATAGAATTATTTTAACTCGAGGGAGTAAATCAAGCGTTAGACATTGGGCAATCTAATAGGATTACTTCACTATTATTGGGAAAGAGAGAGATTAAACCGGTTCAGTTCAGTTTTTAATAAGTTCCTCAGTTTGATGGGGAAAATTTTACTTAGGGCAGATAATGTGCAATGGAATTTGTCAGTTAAAGTATGCAACAAAGCATATTTTTTCAGATTCAAAGCATTGTAGTATTATTTTTCCAGAATTTCTCGGGTGTTTTATAACCATCAATTTCCGGTAGAGTACGGTTGAGCCAATTGTTTAGGAGGTCCTCAATATTCCCAACAAAGTTCCTTTGTGCCCGATCGTTAAATATAGGGGTTAGCTAAAGGAATTGCTTTCATTCAGGACAATGCGTCGAGTCTTGCTTCTCGTGTGAAAAAGACTGATGCACGGGAAATTGAGAGCTTTTACAAACAATACTATGAGCAGTATGTCGTGTCTCTTAACAAGGGAGAACAAGCGGACAGGTAACTGTAACTCTCGTGGTATCATAAATATCCTCTTTATAAATTTGTTACCGTGGTTTGGTACTAATTGGTGCAAGGTTTTTAAATCTTTTGAAAACAGAGCTCAGCTCGGTAAAGCATATCAGACTGCTGGGGTGCTTTTTGAAGTTCTTTGTGCCGTTAATAAGTCTGAAAAAGTTGAAGAAGTTGCTCCTGAGGTCAGTACTAATATTAAAACTTAGGTGCACAATTACGAATCTTCCACTTAAATATCCTCAATTTTTCTGGCATTCACTGGAGGATTCTATGCAAGAACTTAATGGCATGAATTATTGAACAGATCATTGCTGCAGCTAATGATGTTCAGGCCAAAAAGGAAATATATGCCCCCTATAATATTCTACCCCTGGATTCGGCTGGAGCATCTCAGTCCATCATGCAACTTGAGGAGGTACTACATAAACTCATACATACGGAAATATAGGCACATGTAGTTTGAAATAGTATGTCATTATGTCAAGATCTTTAGCTTTTCCTTTAAAACTCCTCACCAGGTTAAAGCGGCCGTTTCTGCTCTCTCAAATACACGTGGGTTGAATTGGCCAGCTTCATTTGAACAGCAGAGGCAGAAAACAGGGGAACTGGATGTGCTAGATTGGTTAAGGGCAATGTTTGGGTTTCAGGTAACAGTTTCTACTTCAAAGAATGAGATTATAATTGCTTGAAACTCTACTCAGGTCTTTGGTCAGAATGAGAATTTGTTAACCTCTGTGTGCTCTCTGCAGAGGGACAACGTAAGAAACCAGCGGGAGAATCTGAGTTTGCTCCTTGCGAATATTCATATAAGGCTAATCCCCAAGGCTGAGCCACTTAACAAGGCATGTATCGCATATAGCTTGCTTATGTGTTCTCTATTCCCCATTATACTTAATATCTAATATCTGATGCTCCTAGGATTTCTTATTCATTTTACCTTGGATTAAAATAGACCTTTTAGTTTAGTCCTCAAGCGCATGCTTTGTATTACTTAATTTTCTTATCAGTCTCCTTCTGAATTGATTACTCTAGAATCATGAGTAAATGCATTTTTTTATTTGTCTGGATGTATTAATAGCAAGAAAGAAAGGCTATACAAGAAAGTGACAAAATCAAAATCTGTTCTTATACACCATTGTTTCCAATGTAGCTTGACGATCGAGCTGTGGATGCTCTAATGAACAAGTTGTTCAAAAACTACAAAACATGGTGTAAGTACTTGGGAAAAAAACACAGTTTGCGGTAAGATATTGGCAATACATTTACTTTCTTTCAAGCAGACATTATGCTTTTGCTCTTTTGGATTTTAGAAGTGTATAAACCATAGATATTGAGTAACATTTTTACGCAACAAACTTATTGCATTTAGGCTCCCTCAAGCCCAACAAGAAGCACAACAAAGAAAGATACTTTACATGGGCCTTTACCTTCTAATATGGGGTGAAGCAGCTAATCTCCGCTTCATGCCAGAGTGTCTATGTTACATCTTCCATAATGTGAGTGGTTCATTAATCTTCTTTTATATCACCACTTCTAGTCTATAGATGTCAAAATTGTACTCCTCCAATAACACACATTTGCTGAGGAATCCTTCCTTTAATGTGAAAATAATTTCTACATTGTTGATGCAGATGGCATATGAACTCCATGGCCTCTTAGCAGGAAATGTGAGCATTGTCACTGGAGAAAATATCAAGCCTTCTTATGGTGGGGATGACGAATCATTCCTGAGAAAGGTCATTACTCCCATTTACCGTGTGATTGATAAGGTAATACGTCTCATATATCTGTATTTTCTTCCACTTCAACTTTCCTTTTTACGAATGTTTGTAACGATGATTTGCTCTTCCAGGAAGCCAAAAAAAGCAAAAATGGAAAAGCACCGTACTCAAATTGGTGCAATTATGATGATCTGAATGAATATTTCTGGTACTTGTTTAATTAGAACAATAACTTCAGTGCTGTGATAAGAGAAATAACAACATGACAAATGGTTTCATATGTAATCTTGGAATTTGACATACGTTGACAGGTCGCAAGATTGCTTTTCTTTAGGTTGGCCAATGCGTGATGATGGTGACTTCTTTAAATCAACACGTGACACCACACAAGTATGACTTGTACTTTCATCGAAAGTTTTTGCTTCTATCAGCAGAAGAGTTGTTTACCTAATGACTGCTATTACAGGGAAAAGGAGCTGCTAATAAAAAGCCTGGAAAAATGGGAAAATCATACTTTGTTGAGACACGGTCATTTTGGCATATCTTCCGAAGCTATGACCGTCTTTGGACCTTTTTTCTCCTGTCTTTGCAGGTGGAAATTTCGAACTGTGAATATTACTATATACTATTGTTTCTTTGCTCCTTATAGCTTACTTGATCCGTTTTGGGCCATTTTTGGAAATTACTTTTGCAGGCCATGGTCATATTTGCATGGAGTGGGATTCCTGTGTTGGATATATTTAAGAAAGATTCTTTATACAACCTGTCCAGTATTTTCATAACGGCAGCTATGCTTCGCTTTCTCCAAAGTACGTAAATCTATGAATTTCTTTGATGTATTAATATTTCGTAAGATTTTCTACTCTTATTATTTCCATTTTACATATTAATTAGTAGCAGCTTAGTAGAAAAATAACCATCCCTTGTTTTTACATTAGGTATCCTGGACCTTTTTCTTAACTTTCCGGGTTATCATAGATGGAAGTTCACAGATGTACTGAGGAATGTTCTGAAGGTAGTTGTCAGTCTTGCATGGTGTGTCATCCTCCCGCTATTTTATCTCCAAGAAAGCAACTCAGAGCTACTTACGAAGATCCGAAGTTCCCTGACATTTCTAGACAAGATGAAGGGCATTCCTCCTATGTACCTAATGGCCGTGGCTGTGTATCTACTACCCAATTTACTTACTACAGCTTTGTTTATCTTCCCAATGCTTCGTCGATGGATTGAGAACTCGGATTGGCTTGTTGTAAGGTTCCTTCTGTGGTGGTCACAGGTAATAACAATAAGCCTTCTGATCCACGAAAATGCATTCGTTTAGTTTCTTACGAAACATTTTATTTTCCATTGTTGTTAGTCTACAAGGCTTACGTGCTATCTTCAGTTAATCAATCTCTTGAGCTGAAAGCAAATATTTTATTGATACTCTATGCTTCTGCTTCTCTTTCACCAAATCTGAACTTAATTGTGTTTTTTTTGGGTTATAACCACCGATAATACATCAGACTTTTTGGTTTTGAGTCCCTTTACGAATTGTGAAGATCTTCTACATATGAAATAATGCACAGTATTTTAAAAGTATTTTAAAATTTACACTAACGTATCCCATGCTTTTAAAAAACGATGGCTGAAAGAACATAAATCCTGGGAAAAGAACAGAGGTAAAATAGTTTAGATATCAAGGGCGCAACTTGAATGAATCTATGCGAAACTTTATAAGTTTTCGAATTTTAGGTGAACTAAGCTTGTGTACTCTGATCATACGGTTTAGCATTTGCAAAAATAGGATAGAGTTCATCCATTTATCTGTTTCCATAAGACAACAGCTCATTTTGTCCATTCATCTGTCTACTTTGTATTGATATGCCAATATTTTATTTTCTATAACAAACATTATTAACTGTCTGGGCCTGCTTGTTTTTCTGCAGCCAAGAATATATGTTGGGAGGGGAATGCATGAAAGTCAATTTGCACTTATAAAGTACGTTTACAAGTCTTTTACTTCCAACTTTCTCTTATTTGCGTTCGACACTTGCTCTATCGCATGCTCCACTTTTTGTATCAGGTATACTCTCTTCTGGGTGCTACTTCTTTGTGCAAAATTTGCATTCAGCTACTTTATTCAGGTAATTGGATGTATATACCATTGCTCTACTTTGGAATGAGACGTGGTAGTTGTATTTATCTTCTAATCATGGTATATTTGTGTTTTCAGATAAAACCTCTTATAAAACCCACAAAAATGATTATGGACATCAATCACGTTCAGTATGCTTGGCATGAGTTTTTCCCCGATGGTATATATTCCAAATTTTGGTCTCTTTTTTCAGATTCTCTATCTGCGAATTGATGCTAATGAATCCATCCTATCTGTGCAGCTAGTAGCAACTATGGGGCTGTGCTTGCCCTGTGGGCACCAGTTGTCATGGTATGTCTTGTCTTCGTTTTCATTTGTAGATGTTTCATGGTTATCTTTTACCTGTAAATATTGTATTCCAAATTTATACAGGTTTACTTTATGGATGCTCAAATATGGTATGCTATTTTCTCAACTTTGTGTGGTGGTGTTATAGGTGCCTTTGATCGTCTGGGTGAGGTAAGGACTTTCAGAATGCATCTTGATTGTCATTTACTTTGCCGTCAATATATATGGTTAATGTCTTATCACTTGTCAATAGATCTTACTGAAATTTAGTTTAGAGATAACTTGATTATTGCTGCTCATTATGATGTCTGGGGTAGAGCATCATTACAATAGTAGTGATGTTCCTTGGAAAATGTTAAAAATTGGAAATCTGTGTGTGTACAACAATTATAATTTCCTGATTTCAATCCAACATCAGGTAAGCGGGAGACAGAAATGAGCATAGTTGAAAGTGAGACAACCTTTGTGTTGTTAGTTAACTTAATTTCTTCAATGTGCTTCTTTTTGATCGGGAAAAATTCCAATTTAAAGAAGGATGTTTGTAGAGTATTAGGAGCAGTGATCATAAGTAGATTGCAGATGGATATCTGAAGTGTGACCTCTTTTAATCACAGAAGCAAGATTTAGACCAAACTTTAATGTTTGTGGACAGTGATAAAGATTGGTTAGAAAGTCAGTGAGCTGCATTACTATTATTATTGTTGTAACTAATTATCCATGTATAGATTTTTTATAAGTGGTAGTTCCTTTTCTGGTAGCATAGCTGCGGTTCCATCACTAAATTAGTCACTACTGGAATTTGCTTCATCTAAGATCAGGGTTGATTGAGATATTTTAGGTTGGAAGCAATTAAAATATGCTTTCCTAAAAAACTATGCTTTCATCTTATTAAATTTTTATTGTTAATTTGTTGAGTTTGTCAATCTTTATTAACATATGGTTCTGCTCTTTTTGTTGCTTCTCAAACAGATAAGAACTTTAGGAATGTTAAGGTCAAGATTTCAGTCTCTGCCTGGTGCATTCAACACTTACTTGGTGCCTAATGATAAAGCTGACAAAAAAGGATTTTCACTCTCCAAGAGTTTTAATGAGGTTTATTTTGTCCTCACCTATTCCGTCGTGTATATGTTTTTCATTCTTCAGGCCATGAAGATAAATAGATTGCCAAAGACTTAGAAAAGTGAAAATCTTATAAAACATATTATTTTTGGATGTCTAGGTTTCACCCAGCAAGAGAAGTGAAGCTGCAAAGTTCGCTCAGTTATGGAATGAATTTATATGCAGTTTTCGCGAAGAGGATCTTATAAGTGACAGGAATAGTCCCTTAACTCATCTTTTTGCTTTCTAGTTGGTTCATCTTACTTAAAGAATTGAACTGTGTGCACATTATTTCAGGGAGATGGACCTATTACTTGTTCCTTATTCCTCGGATCCAAGTCTGAAAGTTATTCAATGGCCACCCTTTTTACTTGCTAGCAAGGTAAAGACTGTCAGCTGATGCACCACTGTTTTAATTTCTTCTTGTACACTGATTGATTGTCTTCCGTTTGCAGATTCCAATTGCATTGGACATGGCTTTACAATTTCGTTCCAAAGATGCTGACCTTTGGAAGCGCATATGTGCTGATGAATACATGAAGTGTGCCGTTATTGAATGTTATGAGTCTTTTAAACTTGTTCTTAATGCCCTGGTTGTTGGAGAAACTGAGAAAAGGTTGCTTATTCAGCTGCTGATTCATAGATCTATGAATCATTATATTAGCTTCATCATCATTCAACTTCATGAACACATGCATCTGAATTCAAATATATTCTTGGATACCCATCAGGATTATTTGGAACTTTTTTCTTTCCTCTCCGCTACCCCCTTTTTTGTTCATTTAGACAGGCAGCACTTCTTCTAGCTGTAGTACGCCGTAATGCTTGGTTTTCAGATAAAGTGATATTCTTTGTTGAATCACCTTAGGTTTATATCACTGGTGCTTTGGTTTCATAAGAATGGTCTTTTTATTACATTTTTTGCTTCGTTTAAGTCCTTAAGTTGGGTAATCAGATTTCTAATTCTTGTCATTTTTTGAGTTTTCTTTTTATCCATTAAACTGTCTGATTTAACCTGTGTTCTTTGTCTTTTGAAAAATAAGTTGCATTCTCTTTAATCTTCACTTCTCCTCTACCTGTTCTTCAAATTAATTTTTGCTGTTGAACCATTGTTTTGTTACCTCTGCGGAAGCTCATATCAGTGACCTTGTATAAAGTGGTGATTCAACATACCTGCATGTAGTTGCAACCTTCATGCACCATTTCAGCTGTTTAATGTGATCCCTCCAATTGCTGCATCAAGTGACACTTCATACTTCTTCATTACATGCATATCTTCTTGATCCTGTCTAATTTGTGTTTCTAGGATCATAGGAATCATCATAAAAGAAGTTGAAAACAGCATTTCAAAGAACACGTTCCTTTCGAGTTTCAGAACAGGACCTTTGCAAAACCTTTGCAGGAAATTTGTAGACCTACTTGAGATACTGGTAAGTGCGCTGGCTGGTGTCTGTAGCAATGGAACTTCATATGTCAGATATTTCACTTTCTTTCTTGTTGCAGCGAGATGGCGATCCATCTAAAAGGAACAACGTTGTCATAGCACTGCAGGATATGTTAGAAATAGTGACCCGTGACATGATGGTGAATGAAATCGGGTTAGTGAATTCTGTGCCATTTTTGGATGAGTTTTTCAGATAATAAATGCATAGCATTGATGTTATATAAGATATTCAATTTGATATTTGTTCTGGTCTTGTATAATTATTTCAGGGAACTTGTAGAACTTGGTCATAGTGGAAGGGATTCTGGGAAACAGCTCTTTGCTAATACTGACTCAAGAACAGCTATTGCATTCCCTCCTCCAGTAACAGCACAGTGGGAAGAACAGGTCTTTTGATATATATATGATCATATGATTTATCTTCAATAAATCGATAAACAGAAAAACAATCATCATGTTGATTTATTTCTCAGCTTCGGCGTCTTTATCTTCTCTTGACTGTGAAAGAATCAGCAGTTGAAGTTCCAACTAACCTCGAAGCACGGAGAAGGATTTCCTTTTTCACAAATTCATTGTTCATGGAAATGCCACGTGCACCTCGAGTGCGCAAAATGCTTTCATTCAGGTGCTTCTCATAATTCACGACAGCGTACATCCTCAAGTTTATAGATAAATTATCTGATGTGTTTGAGCTTTCTCCTTTGAAAATATGACTTTCCTATGGCATGCAGCTAATATTGGAGTGAGCATAGGATTTATAGTCAGTCAACAATCAATTATATGAAGTTAATAAGTAACATTGCATTATTATAGTCATGAGAACACACTATTAATATGTAAATAGCGGCAGAAATACCAATGCTTTAGTTTATTATTAATTTTCAAACTATCTCATTTGTCACATGGATCCATTGTACTATTATCCCAAATTCAGTTGTGCAATAATATTTTTTCATATGCAGTGTCATGACCCCATACTACAGTGAGGAAACTGTCTACTCAAAAGGTGATCTTGAGATGGAAAATGAAGACGGTGTATCAATCATTTACTATCTCCAAAAGATTTATCCAGGTTTCATTCTATTATCAACTACTTGAAAATGAACTTCCTTTCAGTGTGATGTTCCTCTCCCTATTTTATTGACACCACTTTATATCCTTCTAGATGAATGGAATAACTTCATGGAACGTCTTGGATGTAAAAAGGAGCAAGAGGTCTGGGAAAATGAAGAAAACATCTTGCAGCTACGTCATTGGGCCTCATTAAGGGGACAGACTCTCTGCAGAACAGGCACCTTAAAATACTTTTTTCTTATCATATTCTTTTGGACATAACAGTTTCCTATAGATTATTCATCGTTATTGTTTATTCTTTTCAGTAAGAGGAATGATGTACTACAGAAGGGCTTTGAAGCTTCAAGCATTTCTTGACATGGCTTCAGAAGGAGGTAAACCATAATATTTTTAATGCCATTTTCCTGTTCAGAGATTTTATCTTTGGGCTAAGAACCTTGACAGTTCTTGTAATAAAAGGAATAATGAGCGACATCTGCTGAGTTTTCTTTAGTAAGAAATAATTTCTATCTGCTCTGAGTATTTTCCCTTGCATATGATATGTGCTCGAAATAATTGGCAGCTGAAGTTTATTCAGGCATGCTATGGTCTACAAGTAGCCATATGAACCAACAAAAGGACCCACATAAGTGTTATGTACATGTATTTTCCTTCTGATCATGATACATGTGTGGTCTGAGAGCTGAGTTCTATACTAGTTTTACATGTCCAGTATCACTTAATTTGTCATACCAGAACTTTTTATGGTGGTTGGTTCTGTTGCATGGTAATGGGAGCTATCAATGATGAATGGAAAGAAAACTATTTTTTATACTAACACTCTAATCTGTTATGTTTAAGATTATAGCGAGTTATATTGAGAAACATGAAGAGAACACATACATTGTTAAACAGACGACATTTTTTAGCTGCTTAGTCTGCTTTACCAATACGTCAGCTAAGGTGCTTAAAATAGGGTATCAAGTGTTGAATTCCTGGTATCAAGTGTTGAATTCCTTTCTGGTAAAGCACTACATTGTGACTATTTGTACACAGAGATTCTCGAAGGATACAAAGCTGTTACAGTACCATCCGAGGAGGATAAGAAAAGCCAAAGATCATTGTATGCTCAATTAGAAGCTGTGGCTGATATGAAATTCACCTATGTCGCCACCTGCCAGAATTATGGAATTCAAAAGCGAAATGGAGATCGGCATGCAACTGATATTCTGAATTTGATGGTCAAGTAAGTTTCTGTTTCTCCAAAGAAACAAGGAAAAAACAAAAGAAGTTGTATTCTCCTATACTTGAATGTATTTAGAGTTCTGTTGAAACATTCTTTCTCCTTTTTCCGTGCAGCAACCCCTCTCTCCGTGTAGCATATATTGATGAAGTTGAAGAACGGGAAGGTGGAAAAACTCAGAAGGTTTATTATTCAGTGTTGGTGAAAGCAGTTGATAATCTTGATCAGGTTATCACAGTTCTTTTATATTGAATATTGACTGCAATTGATTCTTTGCACTACAAGTCCTTATTTCTTCTATGATCTACGTTTGAAGGAAATATACCGAATAAAGTTGCCTGGTGCAGCAAAGATAGGAGAAGGAAAGCCTGAAAATCAGAATCACGCCATTATCTTCTCTCGTGGGGAAGCTCTTCAAACCATTGACATGAATCAGGTGAAAAGAGACGGAGTTCAAATAAATAAAGATAGGTAATCAGAAAATAATAACTTAATGTTTTCTCTTGCAGGACAATTACTTGGAAGAAGCTTTAAAAATGCGTAACCTTCTTGAGGAATTTAATGAAGATCACGGAGTGCGTCCACCTACAATATTGGGTGTTCGTGAGCATATCTTCACTGGAAGGTTGCCTAATAATTTCTCTTTCAGCCTGCCTAGTTTCATTTAATCCAGGTTTTTGACATATCTGATAAGGCCTCACATCTTTCAATTACAGTGTGTCTTCATTGGCTTGGTTTATGTCTAATCAAGAGACAAGTTTTGTCACCATTGGTCAGAGAGTTCTTGCAAGGCCTTTAAGGTATGTTATTCTGTTCCGTAATGCATAAAACTACTGAACAGACAGTCCTGTATTTCCATATCAATCATTTTTTGGCAAAACATTTGCAGCGGTATTCAACTTTTATTTTATTTTTCCTGCATTATTCATCTATCTGTGGTTGGATCAAAAGAGGGGGGAAGGGGTTGGGAGGAGTAGAAGGAGAAGTGGAGGGGTACAAATCATTTCCCTTATATGGTAAAGAAGTAATAAATTGGTCAAGTAAAAATGGACGAACTGAATAACATTCCAGGTCAGCTTTCTCAATCCATCCAAAACTTGATAGGAAGAGCGATTATATCTGTTTTACTTCCCTCCTAATTGTAATGGTTTATTCATTGTTTATTTGAGATAAATTCGAAATTGTTCGAATTGTGTAATCATCAATTACTGACATTGGAAGCGACCCGGTCCACTAGTAGGTAGCGGTAGGAGAGATCTATTATGGTGGGATGGACTGTTCTCAAATTCCGGCCTACCAACTGGAAGTAATCACCAATATCAAAGCAAAAGGGCAAATAAACCAGTTAGTTTCATTATTTCCCCGTAGCCTTAAATCTTCTAAGAACTAAACATAGTGTAAGTTACTTGCTCTCCTTCTCCAAAATGGAAATGGAGAGTAGAAAAACTAGTATACGGGATTGTTAGTGTGAAGTTGAGCAAGACCATTTCTTGAACAAACACACATTTTTCTCTTTCGGTGGTTTGCTTGCAGTTAGTGTTCACCTGCTATATCCAATTGATTTACATTTATGATATATTCTCATTTCTGAAGAGACCATGGGATTTATCTTCTATTGTATTTTGATGATTTTAGGGTCCGCTTCCATTATGGACATCCAGATGTATTTGACAGAATTTTCCACATCACTCGCGGTGGAATTAGCAAAGCTTCAAGGGGTATCAATCTCAGTGAGGACATATTTGCAGGTAACTTTTAGAAATATGTCTATTGATGCATAGACAGATCACTTTTATTGTTCATAACGTTTGGCTCTTTAGGTTTCAATTCAACATTGCGACGTGGAAATATTACTCACCATGAATACATTCAAGTTGGAAAGGGGCGAGATGTTGGTCTTAACCAAATCTCTCTCTTTGAGGCAAAAGTGGCATGTGGTAATGGAGAGCAGACTCTTAGCCGAGATCTATACAGATTAGGACATCGCTTTGATTTCTTCCGTATGCTGTCCTGTTATTTCACAACTACTGGATTTTATATCAGCTCAATGGTAATTCCTGTTTAACATTTGATGACATTAATATATAAAATTTCAATTCATATGGTATGGACTTCCATTACTTCAGAATTACAATGTATCCCAATTAATTCAATTATAAAGCATGTGCGTCAATCACTTTGCTTTGGCGAGATGATTTAAAGGAAGATATACCTATGATACCATTTTATTTATTCCTTGCAGCTGGTAGTCCTCACAGTTTATGCATTTTTATATGGTAAACTCTACCTTGCATTGAGTGGTCTGGAACAGTCCATTGTCAAAGTTGCAAGATCCAAGGGTGACGATGCTCTTAAAGCTGCAATGGCCTCACAGTCTGTCGTTCAACTTGGTTTATTGATGGCCCTGCCCATGGTTATGGAGATTGGGCTCGAAAGAGGCTTCAGGACTGCTTTAGGTGACATTATCATCATGAACCTGCAGTTGGCTGCTGTTTTCTTTACCTTCTCTCTTGGAACAAAACTCCACTACTTTGGCCGCACAATTTTACATGGTGGCGCAAAATACAGAGCAACTGGGCGTGGTTTTGTCGTGAGACATGAGAAGTTTGCTGAGAACTACAGGATGTACTCGAGGAGCCATTTCACCAAAGCACTGGAAATTATGATTTGCCTCATAGCTTATCAAATTTTCGGTGTGGCAGTTACTGATAATATAGCTTTCTTGCTTCTCAGTGGCTCAATGTGGTTCCTTGTGGTTTCATGGTTGTTTGCTCCCTTCCTCTTTAATCCTTCAGGCTTTGAGTGGCAAAAGATAGTTGATGACTGGGAAGATTGGGGCAAGTGGATAAGCAACCATGGAGGCATTGGTGTTCCGGCAACCAAGAGTTGGGAGTCTTGGTGGGATGAAGAGCAAGAGCATCTGCAGTGCTCTGGTCTAATTGGCCGTTTCTGTGAAGTTCTTCTTTCTATGCGCTTCTTACTTTTCCAGTATGGAATTGTTTATCAGCTAAATGTGTCCAATGGTGATAAAAGTATCATGGTTAGTACATCTTGAATTTTCAGCTTCAATACAATATATGGAAGGTGTAATTCTCATCCCATTTATATGCTAATCCTCATTTTGATATGATCACAGGTTTATGGTTTGTCCTGGTTGGTCATTGTGTTTGTCATGGTCGTCTTGAAGGTCAGTATTGGTGGAACCTCTTTTGCATCATGAAACCATTCTTTAGAAAAAGATTAATTTAAACTCTGCTTGCAGAAGGTTGTCTTTCCATACATAGTGTTCTGAAACTGTACTTCCTATCTGCAGATTGTATCCTTGGGCAGGAAGAAGTTCAGTGCTGATTTCCAGTTGATGTTCAGGCTGCTGAAATTGTTCCTTTTCATTGGCTTCATAGTCACATTTGTCATGCTGTTCAAATTCCTAAGTCTTACCGTTGGAGATATTTTTGCCAGCTTATTGGCCTTCTTGCCAACTGGATGGGCTCTTCTTTCGGTAACTATTTTTCATATCTTCAATTTTATACCTAGACTTTAAATAATTGTGTGTACACTTTTGTCGTCTGCAGATAGCACAGGCATGTAGGCCAGTAGTGAAGGGCATAGGAATGTGGGGATCTGTGAAGGCTCTAGCTAGAGGATATGATTATTTAATGGGGCTTGTGATCTTCACACCGGTTGCTGTTCTTGCTTGGTTCCCTTTTGTCTCCGAGTTCCAGACAAGGCTGCTCTTCAACCAGGCCTTCAGCAGAGGGCTTCAAATTCAACGTATTCTTGCTGGTGGGAAGAAGCACAAGTGAGCTTAGTAATCATCACACAACAAACAATCTGTTGTATCTTTTTTGGCAAAGCAGAAAAATGACTCCCACACCATTGTTCAAGATTCCTTATCAAGCCTTCTGTTCTTTGGTCGGTAGAATATAAAATTTCTTTGTATATTTATAGTTTCAGAATACTATAGCACAAGATGTATACTCCTTTGTTATAATTGCTCATGTAACCAGCTTGGACGCCACTCTATTTCTTTTGGGTCAGATCCAACATTCTAGACAAAAAAGGAATCAAGTAAATGCGAGAAATAAAGAAAAAATGCACAATTGGAACAAATAGTCCTTGTGTATGATCATATGACACAATTAGTTGCTGAAAGAAAAATGTGCAGAATTTCTTACATTCTATTTTTTTTTTGCACAATGAAATAGTAACATAAAATATACCTTCAACCAAACAAATATAAATTTAAGGCAAAATACCTAATGATCATCTTATGTTTGGTGTGTCTCATTCCGATCCCTCAAAACTATCAATAGTGTTGATTACCCCTTGAACTTGTTATTTGATAGTTACACTCTCTTTTCCATATTAGTTGATCACTTTTCTTTTTATATGGATATTAAGAAATCATAAATAAGAGGGTAGTTTTACCAATTCACCCCTTAAGAACTTCTTTGGAACTTTACAAACAAGTGTGAACACTTTCAAAAAGAATTAATTGCAAGAGTAATATGGGAAAAAAAATTCAATTAATGCTTTCTTAATTTAGTAAGGTGATCAACTAATATGGGATAACTATTTTTAGTATAGTGACCAAATAATATGGGATAGAGGGAGTATTTGTTTCAACTGTGTATTTATATTTTTTCAGGACAATGTAAAAAATAACTTGCCTCGGGAATTCACCCGGACTCGGCTCCCGAACATAAGTGACCGTCAAGCAACATTGAACAGTCTGATCAAAGCGCTCTCTTTAACCAATCAACCAAGACAGATGGAATGAAAGAAAGAAAAAGTTGCGGACCAGAAGCCGATTTTCAATGTGCGAACCAAACATATTGCCATTATATTTGGGATGAGTTGCAATCCGATAGTATATCTCCGAGCTATGTTTCAAACACATGAGCAGTTAGCTGATATCTTTACTAAGGCATTGGCAAGTCGCAATATTAGCACTTACTTAGCAAGTTGGCATTCGTATTCCTCATGCTCCAACTTGAGGGAGATATTAAATGTAAATATGATAATTATGTAAATATAGTAATTTATATATTGTGATAATCATAGACCTAATAATATCCATATTTTGGACTTAAAATACTAAGTACTTTAATAATAGAGAACTGGAAAACAAAAAGACCAAAGCTTTGCAGAAAGTTGATGCACTCATTGCAAAAGGGAAAACTAATAAGCTATTAGTTGATAGCTATTACAACAATGAAAGAAGAAAACATCTTCATTTCATATAAAACCACTAGTAAAAGTTATACTAGAAAGAAAGGAGAACTTGCATTACTAAAGTTTCTAAACATGCAACAACTGTTATTGATCCCAAAGAAACCATGAAGTTTTCATTCGAACTGAATGTCATCGATAGGATCCATTTTTCCGTTCAAATAAGGCAATTGATCATTGATTTGCTGGTTGTTGCTACGAGTATCATTCACCATTAATGTCCCGGTTACAGGAGATCCAATGTAAATGCCAGGGAAAAGACTTGCCCCATTCAAATTCTCCAACTGATCCATGTAATAGCCTTTGCCAACCGCCCCATCTGTTTCAAAACCATAGCAGTACTTACCAATGTTCTCATTCTGGTCCAGAACTAACTCAGTATCAATCGAAGCATCAGCTGTAGCAACGTCTAAGTTTTGGGAAGTGACAAGATCTTGTTCAACCTTCAACGTTGAGCTAAGATACTTGTTAGGTTCAATGGACGTAGTACTAGAGGGAACAATAACAGATGGTTGAACTATCGGTGACCTAATGAAAGAAGAAGGATGAGTTGTGGAGATTGACTGATTCAACACGGGCTCGGTAGGAGCACGAAGAACAGAATTCTCCCCTGAGTTTGTCATTTGTTTCATTCTTTTAGGTTCGACGAGGTCTGCTTGGTGAACTACTAGCCTTTTGGACGATGCAGTGGAGGAAGTTGGCGATGTAGCATGAGGGGAACTACAATTCAAACTTCTTGTGCCTTCATCAGTAGATGGATAAGGAGCAAAACTTATTACTGAAGAGTGTTGACTTATTACATCATCTATATGCTGTTGAGGCACCCTCTCTGCAACTGAATTCTGTGCCACACGTACTGCAGCTGATTCACGATGAATCCTGGCCATGGCCTCTGAAAAGTTAGAAAGAGTTAGCTACAATCATCTCTAAACAGTTTGCATTTTGCATCATAACATGGTACGAAAACAAACAGCACTCTGTCCGATGTCAAAGACATGATTTTTTTTTTAGTTTAGGCTCATTTTTGCACTCTTCACTAAAGTGTTTAAATGTTGGCCTAATCTTTATGCAGAAATTTTCTACTCACTAAACACACACCAACAGTCCATTAAGATCAAGACTCGCTTCGGTAAGCTATACACCATAGTTGCAGACAGATAAGGAGACTAATTTTAGGAGTAGAATGAGTATCAAACAAACCATATCAGTGTCACGTGGAATTAATGAAGGATATCAACAACAAAAAGATTTAGTCATTGTGACTTTATAAGGGAAGAAATGAATATATAGGATTTTATGATCCAGACTGAGGAAACAAATAAGAATGCCTTGAAACAATATGGTTGAGTTATTTCATTACCTCTAGGTCCGATCCCGTATTTCTTGCTGTAGTCCATTAGATCTTTCATGCTGCTGACTATCTCTGATATCTATAATTCATCATAAAGAGTAATTTTTCAATTCAATACTGTCGAGAAGTTCGAAGAAATATAGGATGTCTAATGTATCTCTAACTCATGCTTTGATAGCAGACATGCACAAAAGAGTGCAGTCCCTCAAATTAGATAACACAAGGCATTCTAATGTGCACATAATCCACTGACAGGATGATTAGACTGAAAAAAAGCCAAATACCTGGAGACATCGGACATAGCGTTTGGGATAACCAAGGTCATTGATCAATGACTTGTCCAAAGTTCTTGCTAATTCACGTATTGTTGGGGCAAACCTGCAGCAATTCATGAAGATACAGTTCATGAAATGTCAAAACTATTATAACATGGTTTCACTAAAATGACAAGGACAATGACCTCATATGACAAAAGATCACAAATATGAAATATTACAGGTAAAATGTTAAATATTCATACAGGACCAGTTTACGAATAATGTCATCCACACGGATGACCCGTTGGTTTGGAGGGTGGTTATCCACACGGATGACCCGGGATCGATCCCCCCTCAATGCCTTCTGAGTCGAGCCTGTCGCATAGGGCTTGCCTAGTGCGGTTTACATCCCCTGTGTGGTTTGCAGGCTATTACACAGTGGGGGGTTTACCCAGTGCGCACAAAGTGCTCACCCGAAGGGCAGAGGCTGTGGCAGAGATTGTAGCGGTTGCGGGTTATCTTGGGGTTTCAAAAAAAAAATTAAGCGTCTCTTTTTTCTCTTTTTGGCCTTTTATTTGAGGGTTGCTATTTTGTCTTCTTAGCGAGGTGAATTTTAGAATGTACTAAGCAATTTGTTCTTCATTTCTGAACTCTTCCATTAGCTCGGGTGGGTAGACTAAATGTCACCACCTAATAATAATGTCGAAAAATGTTTGGAACGATGTCCAATACGCTCAAACTCCAAAATTGCATTATATTTTACACGCACTAGAGTTCTCAAAAATTATGTTATCAACTTGCTCTAGTACAAATTCTTCCACTTTAGTGTATATGTTTGGCTTGTATAAACTTTAGTCACATCGCACAGGAGATGAGAAAATTATTGACCATTAAACATATACATGTTCGAAATGGAATTAGCATGTCATGAACTGTACTAGTCGATGTGAACGTAAAACATTTGGATAAACAACTTACTTGTTGGAGTTTCTTCGGAACTCTTCAGGAGAAATCCTTGAACTACTCTCAGCAAAAACTTGGTATTTTTGGATTGCTTCTTTGAGTTGATGAACCTGGATAAACAATGTTTTACACCTCAATGAGAAGTTTGTGCTTCTTTTCAAACTCACAGAAAGAACTTATTTTCCCTATAAGAGATTTAACGAACCGTTTGGACATGAAAGTTTTTTCCTTTTTTCAAAACATTGTTTGGTTATACATTTGTAATTGGACTGATTTTTTGGTTAGTTTTTGAAGATGAGTTTTCAAAACTGGTCTAAACGCGACTTCAACTTTTAAGTGAAATACATGTCCAAACGCAACTTCGACTTACAAATACCATTTTCAGCTTCAACTTCAAAAACTCTTTTTTTCGAAGTCTCAACCAAATCTATATCCAAACGCCTATTTAAAAAATCCTCCGTCTAATAATCAGTTTTCACTATCAACTTCAAAGTGATAAGACATTAAGATTAAGGTCAGAAAGTAGTCGAAATCACAAGCTGATCAATACGAAGGAAAGCTGGTGTAATGTTTATATACCTGGGGAGTAACTGATCTTCGACCAATATAAACCTCGTGAAATGAACAGCAGAATTCCCAGACACGAATCTATCACATTAAAAAAGGCGAAAAAAGGATGTTCAGTCATTAATAGTTTTGGGCAAGTTCAAGAACTTTAGAAAAAAGAGGACCTAAGGATTAACTTAACAACATTTAACCTTTAGATCTGAAGAGAACACAATTCTCAGCCGGCCTTCACGGACCACTCGTCCTGCCTCATATACAGTTTGTTCTGTTACTTTTGGATAGTTCAGAACAATGTGACCGGATGGTGTATAAATTTCTTCAGGTATATCCATATAAAGAAGCTCGTCCAACATACCCGTCTCGTACTTAATTTTGCATAGCCTAGGTAAAACTTCTGCACTTATCTCTAAAATCCACAAAAAAGTGACAAGTCAGTAATTCAGAAAGTAAGCAGCAAATTTTCAAAGTAACAACACTGACCTTTCTATATAGTATTTCTATATACTTTGTGACAGTTCTCACTATTAAATAAAAGGGCAGCTCCGGTGCAAGAAGAATCTTGCGTTCACGCAAGGAGGTGTGATGTAGATAGCCTACCTTGACGCAACTCGCAAGCATGAGTGGCTTAATTCCACAGCTCGAACTGATGACCTATAAGACAATTTTACCATTGTTCCGAGGCTCCCCTTCGTTTTCACTATTTAGTACTATGACATAATGTATAAACCTCCAAATCAAAATAATTCAACAAAACTAGTTTTTGCCGCCTTAAACATATTATATTCTAAAAGTAAATATAAAGATACCAGAGCAAGAAAACAAAAGGAGTCTATATTAGCTAACAACTTATAGGACTCAAAATTATCCAATCATCACCAATTTAATAAGTGACATAGAGGACCTGTATAGAAGATTGGATGTCGTTTGTAGAGAACCATGTTAGTGTATATATAGTTCTTTAATTCATCGTATACAGCTTGTCTACGGGAGTATTCCCACATTAATACAATCATAAACCAAAAAATGTGACGTCGAGGACATACCAAAACCAGCAGTAGGCCTCACATTGCAGATCTCACAGCACCATACGTCCTGCAGTTAATTTTAATTAAAATCCTAAAGGAAAACCAGCATTGCAGAGAGGCTATTCATGCTAGATGTCTTTCAGATTGGCAGAAAATAAAACGTATAGAAAATAATGTCATATGTTAAGATCACAAGACTCAGTGTAAAAGATATTTATCTATTTTTTGGTTTTGGAAAGGCAAGTTGAACAATTGTAGATAACAAGATGATCAATCTTATATAACCAAATTTTTCCAACTAATGAAAAAAACTAAATGTCAAATATGTTAAACTGAAATTTTTTGAATTCCATCACATCAAAAAACATACTTAAGGAAAAACATGTTGGTAAAAATATTTTCTTCCATCTTGAAGAAGAATTTCTCACGGAGGACGAAATATAAGGCTACATACCTGAGGGAAAATACAACTTATCAGTTGTCTACGTTCATTCGTTGAGAGACACAATCTCTTCTTGGCATTAGGAGCAAAGAATTCTGCAACTAAATTCACCCAAAACTCGATATTGTTGTCCTGTATTATCAAGTACCATAAGATTGTACATATGAATTGTCAAAAATACATCTTATGTATTAAAAAAAAAAACTCATAGTGTTTCTTTTACTAGGAATATCTTACTCTTGGTCTTTGTTGCTGACGATACATGTACAGCTTCAAACGTTGAGCGCACATTTCTGGTGTATAGATTGATCTTACATCAGGCACAACTGCTGGAAGTTTCTCATAAGTCCTCGATAGTTGCATTTGCTTCTGTAACAGCCACAGCAAGTCAAGCTGAGAAGCTCTTGAGGGACACGGTCCATTCGTCAACGATGCACTTGGAAGCTGAGATGTTACATTCATTTGAGGAAACGTCGGTGGAAAAGACTCTTCGATTAGCTTCTGTTTCCCCTTCCTCAAAGACTCTTCCAAAATCGTAGGTGGAACTAAACATTCACAGTTAGTTTCGACCGCACCATCTTCCTTGTTCTTTGCAATATGATGCTCAAGTGACTGAAGTACAGTCTGTCCAGGACGATACATGCTCCTCTCCTTGTCCAAGGCCTCCAATATTTTTGCATTCTCCTGAAAGCGGAGTCTGGATGAACTGAGCATACCTTGCTGATATGCTAACTTCATCAGGGAAAAAGTCGGTGCAAATGCATCTTCGAGTAGCTTCTGTTTCTCATTCCTAAAGGTATACTCCAGAATCAAAGGTGCAACGAAAGATTCCTGTTTTATTATTACAGCACTGGCTTCCTTATTCGTTGTGATATGATGATCCGGTAACAGAAGCATATTGGGGGCCGGACGAGACATGGTTGTCTCCTTATCCAAGTTTTCCAATGATTTTGGATTATCTAGAAGGCTGACTCCGGATGAACCAAACAATCCTTGTGGATCACTTTGACCAAAGCTTATTATATTGCCAGAATGAAATGGTTTTTCACTCACAGAGCTGTCCTGAATCTGTTTGAATTTCAGCGGTCTGTGCCGCGGCTTTGGCACGTTCTGCGACTGAGCTACCACGTTCTGCTCCTCGGGCAACGGGGCCGAAGGAGAAATTAAGATGTTATCATTTGCCATTTTGATTCCTTCCAATTACCACTGAGGATGTTAGAAAAGTAGTATTTAGTAAATCATTGGCAAATAATAGTTTTACCATAAATGGTATGGTTAGAGTATTAAGTAAAAAGCAATATATAGAAAAAAATGTTGAGCTTAAACAGAAATCTCATATTGAAACTTGATAAGGAAAATAATCTAATGTATAAGGTGGTGTGAGGCCTTCCGGGGAAAATGTTGTGGGCTTGGCCCAAAGTGGACAGTATCACACCATGTTAAGGGTTTCTTTAGGCGGACTTAGCCCAACACTTTGTAACCCGAATTCAACGTTTATACTCATCGATTTTAGTATTAGCTAGACTTGAGCTCCATAATCATGCACTGCTTTTATGAAACTTATATTGGATGTCTATGAACAAAGTCCCACATGGAAAGTAGAGAAGAAAAAAGATGTTATTTATAAGGTGTTGAATGCTCTTAATGGTGAGAGGCGTTTTATATAATCGTCATAAGAATTTTTCATGTACGTCGATTACTAGTATTAACAACCTTCTTCAATGAACCATCCCTATTTCATCTAACATCAATAAAGACAATCCAGACTCAAGTTCAAATAACAAAGTCATTTATCTAGCTGCAATGATCTCTCAAGATAGAAAGCATCTAAACTACAATAGAAGTAAATTTACATTTCTAACATCTTTCACCACATTTCAATGGCATAATACATAGATAGACACGTTAACTTGCCCTCAACTGACAACTAAACGCTCCAACTTTGAGAATGCATCTAGACACCCAACTCATTCCTATTGTGTCTCGTTTGATGCTGATGTGACTCAAATTTTGGAGGTGTCTAGAAAATCATTTTGTAAGTTGGAGTGTTCATTTGAAACGGTGAAAACGAGTTGACGTGTCTAGATGTGCATCCTTAAAGTTGGGTTAAGGTGCTTATATCTGTATTATTCCCTATTTCAATTGTTAAATGTTTTAGGTATTTTTGTGTTTTTCAGTCGATGTTTATTGATCTATTCTTTATTTGGTCTTTATATATCACATTCAATACACTTAGAGCTTGTTTGGATTGACTTATTTTAGATGTTTTTAAGTCAAAATAGGTTTTAAGCAGTTTTGTAGTGTTTGGATAAAATAAAAAAGTGTTGTTAAGCACTTATTTTTAAGCCAAAATAACATAACTTATAAGACAAAGGTGGCTCTTAACCTTCAAAGTAGCCAATATGAGTTATATAAAAGTCCTAGATACTATTAAAGACAAATATGATTTGGGGAACTTTGTAAGCTATTCCAAGTAAAAGGTGGTGTGAAAATTTATTACTATTTACTACCATTAGAATTTATAAGATTATTTACCTTTGTTAAATGAAATTTAGGCATCAACGCCTTAAAATAAGAAGTCAACTTTGATATAACCGCGGAGTCAAAATACCTATTTGGGAATCTAGATTTGAATTTAATGCGAACAAACTTAGAGGGTGTCTGTTTGACCAACTTTTAAGTAGTTTTCAGCCCTTAAGAGTGTTTGGATATTTTTAAAACGACTTTAAAAAGTTATAAGTTAGAAGTAAGT
>JAJONR010005487.1:0-54256 GCA_029582245.1 Solanum etuberosum | reverse complement strand
CTTGTTTTATGGCATATAATTCTTTTAGTTTTTCTAATTCTTTTTCTAATTCTTGTATTTTTGTACTTTTGGTTTCTTTAATTATTTCAACTTCTTCAACTTCTTTTTTAACTCTTGTTTTTATTTTTTCCATTTCTATTTTTCTGTCTATCTCTTCGTTTTCTCTTGCTATTCTTACCATAGCTGTTAATCCATCTTCTAGTTTCATGCTTTCTTTTTCTAGCATTAAACTTAAAATGTTTCCTATTTTCTTATATTTTCTTCCTAAGTTAGTGAATATTATTTTTATTTGTAATCCATCTGAATTTTCATATGTTTTTTCGTCTATTGCAAATTCTTTATTTTGTGACACCGAATGAGAGATCATTGTTTGAGAGATGGTGAATAGGTCTATTTTCAATTCATTCAACACCTTGTCAGATCCATCAACCCTATTGAATATCCTGGTAAGCATTTCCTCGTTCGAATTCATTCTAGACCAGCTGGTTCTTTTGGTTGTGAATGACATAGAGGGGAATATCTATCTTTTTCAACCTCTCTATCTCTCCAATTTCTATTTTTGTATTCTTTACAACTATTATCTCGCTCCTTGTTCCAACCACGTTCCAACGTTGTCGTTGGTAATTTGGGTGAGAACCCCCATTTGGTTTCCTAAGTATTGCACTTCTTCATTGTATAATGCCTCAAACTTGGCATCTTTTGGGGATTGCCCACTACTTGCTACACCTGCATTCATGGACTTCAAACCACCTCCCATGACATGTTTAGCAAACAAATCAAGTTGGGTCATCATTTTGGCCACACTTTTATGGCACGCATTCTCCTACTCAATTTGTTTTTTATTCATGCACAATCGTTGATTAGACACCTGGTCCTCTCTTATATGTCATGCTTGCTTAACTTTGGTCATATCATCTAGCAACAATATTGCTACTTCATACAGTTGTCTCGTTAATCATCACTGAACCAACTAATCAGCGACACCTTTATTGACTTAATTAGGGCTACAATAAAAGTATTGCAGCAGGCATGTCTCATGTAGAGGTTCAGCTCGATTTTTTAGAAATTTAGGATTTGGGTTTGAAATTTATCAATCTTCGGGATGGGGGGGGGGGAATATATCCAAGAAAGCTTTAGTCAACTCCTACCAAGATGTGAGAAAGTCATTTAGCAATTCTGCCAACCGTATTGCCACTTCACCGTTCAAAGGGAACGGGATAACGTCAACCTTACTGACTCTTGTGAGATATTTTTGAACACAAATGGCCCACATGCCTCCAAAAAAATTTGAAGGTGTTCATGGGTATCCTCATGAGCTAAACCCCCCAAACATTCCTCGTAGTTGGAGCAATTGTAGCATTAATCCGGTTACATAAAAAACTAACCTCCCAACTGTTGGAGGTATCCAGATGGCTCCCGTGGTTTGAATGAACTTCACATTCATATTATTCAAATAACCCATGTTGTTGTTTTTCCCATAGTGACTATCGCGGTCACTACCACTGTCACTCATGTTCTAAACCTACAAATCGGCAAACCACAACACCAAACAACAAATCTACTACAACTAAAAAAATTTACAAAATAATTTCTTAAATGGAATTTCTAGCCATCATTCCCCGACAACGGCACCATTTTTTATAACGCTCAAACTACTCTTCAAAACCAATTAGAAGAGTAAGCGGTCATTGTTAATAAAAATACCCAACTAACAGTCGGGGTCGAATCCCATAGAGAATGATGATAGAAGGCAAGAAATTCTATCAAAAAATTTGGAGTGTAAATTCATTCATTTGCACCAATACAAAGAAGTCGATGGATGATTCCACCAAATTTAATAAAAAGATTTGGTAATCAAAAGTTACAATTAAGCTAAGATTTTAGAAATTCGAATAAGTAACAAGTAATCTATGGTTGCAGGGATTGGAAATCGATTTCACATAGGGCTAAATGTGTTGCTTTATAGTGATGAACATTTATGGATAGGCTGGGTCATCTTCAATGACAATAATCTTCTTTCGATCTCATAGCATCATTTCATAGAATCTCCTTTCGGTCTCATCTATGTGTTATACTAAAAACAACCGAATACCTTACACTATTCTCTATTTCGATGAGGTAATAGCGTAAATAGATCTAACTCATAACCTCTATTTTAAAGCAAGTTACAAACATCAAACCTAAATTGCAAGTATCAGACTAAATACCCACTAGGATCAATCTCTATTGAGCATCAATCTAAGATCGGAAGTAGGAATTAAGTTTACAACCCTAACCCATAAATTAACTACATGCTAATTATCCCAAATCCATGTATAAAGAGCAGCAAAACAAAGCATAACACAATACCCACTACATTAGAACAACACCCAACCCCATAATTGCACCCCTAGATTTTGGGGTTTTAAACACCCATCAAAAAGAGTAGAGAAATTATACCTTCCATAAAAGAAGCAATGGGTTACATTAAATTAGCGATTACAAAAAATACCGACTTTGTATTTCAACTTCAAATTGTAAATTTCAAGAGCAAAAGTTGAAAAACCCAAAAACTAAAAGTGTTCTTCACAAAGTAAAGTGTTTTCTCTCTCTAAGAAAATATTTTCTCACTATTTTTCAAGACTAGAAATTATAAAACTCTTTACTTTCTCTCTCCTTTGAGCTAAATATAATTTCCCCAAAATTTGGCACAAACCTCAAGATGTGACCCATTGGGCGATGTTAGTCGGGCTCACCGATCACATTAGGCGGATCACCAACTCCTCTTTATCTCACCTTTCTCTTGCTCTAGGATTCAAGTCTTTTAACCTCAGTCGGCGAGCTCGTTCGAGAATCACGACCCAAAGTACTTCCTAGACATGACATGGCACATAGGACCCTGAAAGGCCCTAAACAAGCCACTTAGCATACATCATAAAAGATAATAGAGTTTAAGAGTTTAAAAGATAGTTTATATCATAAAGAATTGTCCAAAAACGAAGCGGAAGTCTAAAAAGTCTTAAAGCCATTTAGATCAAGAGTGATTGGGACGTAACCCATGCATCACATACAATATCTAAAAAGTAAAGACGATAAGAAATAAAAGGTACGGTCCTCAGAACATGAGGACTCACCACTTCTTAAAACTACTTAAGTCATCTCTAGCCACGAGGATGCCGAATCGGAACGTCGGACCCTACATTTTGAAAGAATGTAGGCAAGAGTATGCGTTATTACAAAAAATGTACCAAGTATTATAGCAATTCATAAAAGTTACCAAATCATGCTAAAATGACTTCTCGTGATATGCAAATACCAAGATAAATCATAAGATAAAAGGGTTAGAAAATTTAAATCATAAAACATGGTAAATGCAAGCTAACATCTTTAAATACTTATAGAAGTAACCTTAGTTTATTATTCTGGTACGTACCCTTAACCAACATAGAAACCATATGAGCTATAACATGGAATTTGGTGTCTACCCCACACTGAAAAGGGGTGTCCTTACTTGTCAAGGCAAGAACCTTAACTTCTAGCTTACGTGGATCGACTAGCTAATGTCTATCTAAGACAATCATCTTATGGTGGCACATAGGTATGGGATAACGATATTGCTACTAGAAAGTTGGCGTGTAGCTACTGTAGAGCTTCCATCTAAATATCCTCTCGGTGCTAAGTATAAATACCACAGAATAGTCATTATGCTTTTACTTGTCTTATCATCCACGGAAAGCACATCAAGTAGTCAATCAAAGCTAGGTTTCATTAGAATAGCTCCTAAATCTTGGTTCAAAGTTTAGTTGAGAAATCTTCTCAACTCTAAGAATCCTTATGTGAGAAAACCCTTTCACATTCATGTATTGAGTAGTATGTGAGAAATCATTTCACAAAAACAACAACAACATTTATGCTTCAATCTCAAAGCAAATCTTAAATAAGTTTTCATCAATTTTATAAAGAACGTGCATATCTTCATAAACTCATATTTCATAGTTCAAAACCCACATCACATAATCGTAGCTTAGAAAACATGGGTTATGCATGGGTTCATGGGGAATTAAACTTAAATCATTCAATTTCTTCAATTAATGCATAAGAAGAGATAAAACAATCAATTGGATCAACATTAAAAGGAACCCATGGCAATTGAGTAAAACCCTAGTTTGATTGGAGAATCTGCCTTTACAAAATTGGAGAATTTAGGAACCCTATGTAGGAAAGAGCTCCATAGGTGAAGACTATCATACCTTTGAGTTCAAAGACCTCAAGCACTTGGTTAATTTTGTGACTTGATCTTGAAACCCTTACTTGACTTTTACATCTTCCTTAGAGAGAGAAACATTTGGGGAGGCTGAACTTGTTAAACTTTTTCAAATTTAAGAGAATGAATTGAATCGGGTGATTTGAGGGTTTAAAATTATTATATAGGGCTTTGGGTAGAGGGTAAAATGACATAATAATGAGTTAAAATAATTGGGAAAAGACTGAAACGACCTTGACTTAAAACTGTGGAATTGCCTCTCTTGAAGGGCTTCACGGGTCGTCTAGAGAACCACAACCCATCTAGCAGGTCGTGAAGATGCTTTTCCCGATAGGGCTTTAATATTTTGGACATAATTTTTTACTCCGAGCTTGGAATTAGGCAAACTCAGTGACCTTGGAAAGAGGACTCAGATATATTTAATTTGATAGGTCATGAGCCACCTAATTCGTTGCTAGGTGAAATATATGATCGTTTGAAGTTGATCCTAAAATCTATGTCTGACAACTCTCCTTCAAGGACAACTTCACGGTCCATGCGAAGCTTCACTGATCGTTTAGATGTCTGTGGTCCTTAACAGTGACATTTGATAACACCATACCAACTAGGTGACTTATATGACCCATTTGACGGGTCGTCAAGATTACCACGGGCTGTCTAGAGCACTGTCATGAGCCCCTTAACGGACCGTGGTCTCCTATACGACTTGTATAGGGCTCCATGGAGTTTTCCATGGTACACTTTTGGGTTCTTGACTTGCCCTCTTAACCCCTTTCTAGCCTTTCTCTAATCTGAGTTGTTACATTGAGTCTGCCTTTCATATTCGGCATATCGCCGAGTACCACCTTTTTTGGCTTTCGAGCATTTAATTTTTCTCCTTGTATTGTCCCCTTCGGCGATGGTCACAATATTTTCCTTTCTCTTTTGGCATGTCGCCTTTCCAGTTGGAGTTTGCCAACCTGCCTTAATTAATTCAACTGTTGTACACTGTCAGTTTGGGCGAGGTCATACTCATTGGGTAATCTTCCCTTCTTGTTAGGCGATCAACAATGTGATGTTTACACTTCCTTTCATGTTTTTGGCCATTCTTTCAAACATCCATCCATGCCTCGTCCTTTAGCCTTCATAGATGCAAATAATAAAAGTATCATTAGAATATAACAAAATTAGGCATTGAAGACACTAATTATTAAGCTAAATAAGCCTCAAATGAGTATAACTCTACCACTCATCAACATCCAAACCCTGAATGTTGACAAAAGTCAACCCAAAGGCTTAAATCCCATAATTTTCAATCTTAGGATCTCAAATGCTCAAAAAGACTCTGAATTTGAAACTAAAATCTCTCTTAGATAACTTTCAACATTACGGGACTAATGCAATCAACGAAATTCTATTTTGACACTCTAAAATCCAAAAGACCCTGAAAACCACTTTTAAGCAACTTTAGCCTTTCAAACTCAAAACTTACCAAATTCACAAGTTTCTACTCATATCTCAAAACAAACTTTCAAAACTCAATCAGAAATGACTCGAGTTCAGTATAAATAGAGGAAAAAATGGTAATTTTATGAATATTTCAAAAAATGACCAACCGAGCCATAACATCCTTTGTCTTTCCCTTAATATTTACCATTCTGTTAAACAAACTGTCAAACTGCTTTTTTTCTATGTGCATCACATCAAGATTATATCATAGCAGAGTATTTTTCCAATACGTCAACTCCAAATATATGCTCTGTTTGGTCCAATTATGTTAAACACCATGTCCACGATGTCTAGAAGATGAAGCTTTTGTAACTTAAGGCAATTGAGAAACTGTCTCCCAAATTGGATGCCTTATAAGTAATAGAGGTGGGGGGTCATTTTCAATCTTATTTTTCGTGAATGCATTTTTCATCTTTCGAAACTCATGGTCCATTGGCAAAAGGTGAGTATGACAATCAAACCATGTATTTTTTCTTCCATGCTTTGAAGTCATTGCCTTACTATTTTCCTTGCAATCCGAACAAGCCAGCTTTCAAACTGTCATTCAACCAGACAACATCCCACATGCAGGAAAATCATTAATAGTCGACATTAAAGAAGCACACATAACAAAAAAATTATTTCTTGATATATCATAAGTCACTACTGGTAACACTCAAATCACTCTCTAAAAAAATTCCAAAGTGTGAGCGGTCGTCGTCAATAAAAATACCAACAAAGAGTCAGGGTCGAATTCCACATGGAATGGTGCAAGGTTAAGGATCAAGTTAGTGAATAAAATAACAACTAATCTTAATATAGTAAAGATGAAAAATGGTTGATGATTCCACCGATTTAACAACACCATTTCAGGAACACAATTATATCAATATTAAAGCAAGCAAAAGTTCACAAGATTATTTGACTCTAGGGGCATGGGGATTGAACATTGAGATTACTAGGGATCGTATTGAATTGCTCATTAAAACTAGATAATAATAGATAAGCTAGGTCCTCTTTAATTATGTTAATATTCTTTCAATCTCATAATACAATTTAATGAAATCTCCTTTTGATCTCACTCATGCAATTCTAAGCTCAACCCACTACCTTGAATTTACAATTAAGCCAAGCTAAATCACAAACATTGAAGTAATTTCCCATTCATATCGGTCTCTTTCGAGCAACAATGCAAGATAAAAGCTAAAATAAAGTTGGCCACCTTGATTCATGAATTAAATACATGGTAAAAGTTCAAATTCATGACTAATGGTTCTAAAAAAGAGCAATTCAACATACCCAGTAAGTTAGATCAACACCCAACCCCATAGTCACACCCCAATAGATTGGGGTTTAGTCACCCATCACAAAAAGGAAAGTATACCTTGCATGAAATTAAATACGGGTAACATGAATTTGAGCAATTTCAAGAAAACCCACCCTGAATTCAATTTAAATATAACAAATTCAAGATGATCGATTCAAAAACCCCAAAAACTAGAATGTGTTTTTACTTAGTGAGGAGTGTTTCTCTCTGTACAATACTCGAAACATTTCTCACCAATTTCGAAACTCCTTTTTCTCTCTCCTTTGGGCTATTTATAGATTCCCAAAATTTGGCTCAAAACTCAATGATCTTATCACTCTGTGACGTTAGTCGGGCTCACCGATATCATTCGATGACTCGCCAATCGTCCTTCAGCTAACCTTTCTTTCTCCAGGCTTCACGTGTTTAACCATTCTTCGGTGGTCCTGTTTGAGTCTAATTTTCTTGTTCGGTGAGTCGAGATCATCACCTTTTGAACTTCCCTTTTATCATTTGACATTGTAAAATTCGGTGATGTCCACCCTTTTGAGCACATGCATTCGGCACATTTCCGTTTCTCCGTAACTTTGCCAATAATCCATAAGAAATAAGACTAATGCACTATCAATTTTTGTAATATCATGCTCGTTAGGTGATCCCCCTTTCATGTTTGGCGATAATCAGAGTGTAGTTTACGCTTCTTCTTACATTTTTGGCCATTCATCATTGCCTTGTCCTTTAGCCTTTGTAGCTATAAATCATCAAGACATAATTAGATAAGGACATAATTAGGCATTTAGAACACTAATTATTGAGCTAAATAGGCCTGAAATGAGTAAAAATCTACAACTCATCAACACCCCGATCATAAACTTTTGCTTATCCTCAAGTAAATCAAGAACATAATTAGCTCAATAAGGGTGTCTACAACAGTATTCAGTGAGAGCTAACATGCAAGTGTCATTACAAGACTACTCTCAACAACATGCTACACTCAATCACGTCAAAAAGTATCAAATGATGACTAGCCGGTTTATAGACAAGCTCAAGCTCACTATAGCTTATTTTCTAATGCAAGGGAATGCTTCAATAATTGCATACGAGTACCCTCACATAAAGAAAAATTCCACGCTCTCACAAAGCATATCAACAAAGAAATAAGAGATCATAGCAACTCTCTCTCTCTCTCTCAAAAGAGAAATATATGCAAGATTCATCCCAAAGGTTTGTTCATATTTTCCAATCACCACATAACCTAGTTCATGCAAGATCTCACAGATCTTTTAGACTTGTAATAGGGTTGATGGTTAAGGTATGGTCTATTTGGCTAAGTGACTTCACTATTTCAAAGAATTTTTTGCAATCATTTTTACCTTTTCTCATGTTCTTTTCATTCTTTTCGATTTGACAACTCAAACTTTGATTTGTCAATCAATTAACTTTGAATCCCCTTTTTTGTTTCACCAACTTCTCTTTTTTCATTTAAATTTTTCAATATTTTTCATCACAATTATTCTTTCTCTCTCTATTTTTTCTAAGGAGCAGTTTCTTTTTTTATTTATAACAAATTTCAAAGTTGTGTCTCATTTCATCTATCTTTGTCATTCACTTGTCTTTCATTCCTCCTTACTTTTATAACACCTCCAAATCTAGTAGTCTAAGCAAGGGGCTAGGTAACAAGTCACAAGCCAAGGATTTGAACTTGGGCACCCTCCACGAGGGCCAAAACGGAACGTGAAGGGCACCACCTTTTGTGGTGTTTCCCATGAAGGCCTCCAGAGTCAAGCCAAATAGGGCTTCCCTCCCGTGAGAACCTAGACAGCTCGTGGAGGGTACCACGTGCCGTGGTGAAGCCAATGAAAGGGAAGGCAGTGGACTGCCGAAAGTGTGACCCTCCACACGAGCCACTTGACGGCTCGTGAAGGCCTATACGGGCTGTGGGAAGGGTCGTGAAGGGAAGGAAGTTTAAGGGGTTGTGAGACAAGCCACTGGTCAAGGAACACAGCCTCCACTACGGAGCGAGAGGTCCTTGACGGCTCGTGGAGCCTGGCGTGAAGGGGTTGCGTCAGCTGTAAGTTCAGGGGCTTTTGCATCTTTTTCAGATTTCTTTAAAACAATACTATGTCGTTTACCCATGCCTAGGACCCCTATATAAGTGATTTTAACCCCAAAACTTACTCATTAATGTCATTCTATTAAATTCACCAAAAGAAAATGGGTTCTTCCTCTCCAAAATATATCTCTCTCTAGAACTTGAAGAAGAAGAAGGGTTGAATCTAGGGCTCAAGATCAAGTCTCCATTCTCCAATTATTTGTGGGCTTTGATAGAAAGGTATGATATCTTTAGTCATCCATCGAGCGGCTAAGTTCCGCAATTGAAAGGTAAAAATTCCCCAATTTGAGTTAGGGTTTTCTTCTAAATAATGGGTCTTTATGAATGTTGATTCAATTGATTGAAAGATGATTATTTATGCATGAATTGAGAGGATTCTATGCTTTTCATGATGAAATCCCATGTACCCATGCTTAACCCATGTTTCTAAGATGAAATTGATGTAAATGAGTTTTACTCTATGAATGGAGAATTTATGGATTTATGTGCATCCTTATAGGATAAATAAGATGTGATATGTATTACTTTGAGATTGAAGCATAAGTGATGATTATGATATGAATTGCTTTGAGAGTGAAACATGTGTTATGAATTGTTAATTATTGATGTAATTGTTGTGGAAGGGATATTTCCCACATGATTTTATTATGTATGAATGTAAAAGGCTTTCTAACATTGAATGATTCTAGGTTGAAAGGATTGCTCACCTAAAATAAATCTAAGCTTAGGAACTATGAAAATGAGATGAGGCTAGAGGCAATTACCCATGACCTCTAATGAGAAGAATATGAGGCGATTACCCATGATCCTAACAAAAAGGCAAGAGGCGAGTACCCATATCATATGATAGAAAGACAAGAGGTGAGTATCCATGTCTCATGATGAAAGGACTAGAGGTGACTACCCATGAACCTAAAGTATGTTGGATAAGAGGCGAATACACATGATCCTATGGTAAGATGAACAAGAGGCGCCTACCCATGATCCCAAGGTAAAAAGGACTAGAGGCAAATACCCATGATCCATTAGAATAAGGCAAGAGGCGATTTTCCCATGTCTTCAAAAGATAAGCTGAGATATGTTATAATTGGTGATGAGCTTGGATTGTTGCTTGAGTTTGCCTTCTATGATGAGTAAGACTAATGGCAGATTACCCATGTCTTGACTAATCATGAATTGAGGTTACTTCAAGAAGTACCCCTTTATATGTTGAATTGATCTATTATGTGCATTGATTATGTCTTATGACTTAAGTTGTCTAACTCTTTTGTTTATGTTATATTTATGCAAGCTATCATATTTAGTACATCTTTGTACTAACGTATACTCTTGCCTACATTTCTTATCCAAATGTAGAGTTCGCATTCCCGATTCTCATCCCCGTGGCTAGGATCTATACTAGAAGAAGAGTTAAAGATTGGTGAGTCCTCATTCCTCCGAGGATATGGCCACCACTTTCCTTGTGTTCTTTTTATTTTAATTTTGAGCATTGTTGTATGGGCTGTGTCCCAAGATTCTATTGTATTAGATAGTTTTTAAGACAAGTGTATTAGAGTTTCACTTCATTTATAAAGACTTTTGTATTGTTGAAAATGTTTCAAATCTTACCGATTTTCTATAATCTTTACTATGAAAGCTAAGTGGCTCATATGAGGCCTCTTGGGGTCTTGTATGCCATGTTACATCTAGGGGGTACCCCTTGGTCGTGACAGATTTCATAATCAGAGCATAAGGCTTAGAAAGGTTCTAGGATGTCTCAAAATCACGTCAAGTAGAGTCTTGTTCATGAGGGTGAAATGTGCCACATTTATGAATGAGAGGTTACAAGATGTTTAGTTAAATTCACTTCTTCATTACTCTAAGTCGTGCGATAGAGTTTAACTCTATAAGGTCTTTATCCTAATCCTTACTCGATGGTCTACAAGATATTACAACTCGAAGAGCTTTTGCTAGAATGACCGAGGGAGAAGAGGTTTGTAAGGAGTTTAGGACTATTTTGCAAGTTTTGGCTCAAGCCATGACGGCCCAAGAAAATAGGGAGGTTGTGATCCCTGTGAACCCAAATGTGGGTACGGTGGCATCTAGAGTGAGGGACTGCACTAGGATGAATCCTCCGGAATTCTATGGTTCTTAGGTTGAGGAAGATTCTCAGGAGTTCATTGATGAGGTTTACAAGGTGCTGACGATTATGGGAGTGACTCCGGTGGAAAAATGGCAGAATTGGCCGCTTATCAACTTAAAGGTGTTGCTCAAATATGGTTCTACCAATGGAAGGAAGAAAGACCGGAAGATGCGGGTCACCTAGTGTTGGAAAAGTGTAAGTCTTCTTTCCTTGATAGCTTCTTTCCTCTTGAGATGAGGGAGGAAAAAGTGATTGAGTTTCTTAATCTCTAACAAGGGAATAAAAGTGTGAAAGAATATTCTTTGAGGTTCTCTCAACTGTCAAGGTATGCTCCTTCAATAGTTGTCGATCCTAGGGCAAGGATGAGCAAGATCATTTTTGGTGTGTCCGAATTGGTGGTGAAAGAATGTCGTACTGCTATGCTTTTCCATGACATGAATATTTATAGTCTCATGATTCATCCCCAACAGATTGGAGAGGAGAAACTTAAGAAGAGGTCTAGGGAGACAAAGAGGACTAGAACCGGTGATGGTAATTTCTCTCATGCAAGGTTCGATGGACATGGTCGTCCTAGGTTTCGACAAAGGTTTTTCGGGCAAGGTTCTTCCAATGCTCCTGAGTTCAACAAAAAGAGGGTGTATAACCCTAAACCTCAAAGAGGTGGTAGTGGGTCTTCATTGCCAAATTGTGCTAAGTGTGGAAGAATGCATGAAGGTAAATGTCTAGCGGGTTCCAATGCTTGTTTTGGTTGTGGCAAGATGGACCACAAGATAAGAGATTGTCTTTCAGTTGCTAGGAATGAGGGACATAGTCGTCGTAGGGCTCAACCCTATCCTTCATCCGGTCCAAGTGGTTGAGGTTCCAATGCTCCCAAGCAAAATAGGTTCTATGCACTTCAGACCCGTGGTGAACAAAAGGGTTCTCTCGATGTGGTTACCAGTATGTTGAAAGTCTTTCAACTTGATGTTTATGCTTTACGTTATACCGGTGCTACCTTGTATTTTTTGACGCCATATGTGGCTATGAGATTTGATGTGCTTCATGATGTGTTGTTAGATCCTTTTTCTATCTCTACTCTTGTTGGTAATTTTATTGTGGCTAAGAGGGTCTATAGAAAATGTCCCATTTCATTGTCCCATAGAGTTACTCTTGTTGATTTGGTAGAGCTTGATATGCTAGATTTTGAGGTTATCCTTGGTATGGATTGGCTGCACTCTTGTTATGCTTCTATCGATTGTAGAACCTGTGTAGTCAAGTTACAATTTCCGAATCAGCCTATCCTAGAGTGGTTGGGGGGAACTCTATGCCGAAAGGTTAGTTTATTTCTTGTCTTAAAGCTAGAAAGATGATTTCTAAGGGTTGCATTTACCATCTAGTAAGGGTAAGGTATGTGGATTTCGAAACCCATACTCTTGAGTCGGTCCCCATTGTTATTGATTATCCAAAAGTTTTCCCAGATGATCTACCCGGTATTTCTCTAGAAAGGGAAATAGATTTTGGCATTGACCTTCTCCTAAATATGCAGCCTACATCTATTCCTCCTTACAGAATGGCTCCGGTAGAACTTAAGGAACTAAAATAACAATTGAAAGATTTGTTGGATAAGGGTTTCATCCGACCAGGTAGCTCTCCATGAGGTGCTCCAGTTTTGTTTGTTAAAAAGAAAGATGATTCAATTCGTATGTTTATTGACTACCGATAATTCAATAAGGTGACCATTAAGAATAAATATTATCTTCCGTGAATAAATTATTTATTTAACCAACTCTAAGGAGCGAGTAACTTTTCCAAGATTGATCTTTTGTCAGGTTATTTCCAATTGAGGGTGAAGGAAGATGATATTCAGAAAATGGCTTTTAGAACCCGGTATGGTCATTTTGAGTTTTCAGTGATGTCGTTTGGTTTGACTAATGCTCCGGCGGCATTTATGGATTTGATGAATATGGTGTTTAGACAATAGCTTGGCATGTTGTAATTGTATTCATCAATGATATATTGATTTATTCGAGAAGTGACGATGATCACATCAATCATTTGAAGATTGTGTTGCAAATTCTCAAGGACTAACAACTCTTAGCAAAGTTTAGCAAATGTGAGTTTTGGCTAAGGTCTGTAGCATTTCTTGGCCATATTATTTCAAGTAAGGTTATTGAGGTAGATCCTAAGAAGACGGATGCGGTCAAGATTTGGGCTAGACCTTTATCCCCTTCAGATATTAGAAGTTTCTTGGGTTTAGCTGGTTATTACCGAAGACATTTTGAGGGGTTTTCTTTGATTCCCTCTCAATTGATGGCTTTGACTCAAAAGAAGGCCAAGTTCATATGGTCTGAAGCATGTGAGAAGAGTATTCAGGAATTGAAAGATAGACTTACATCCGCTCCGATGTTGACTTTACCGGAAGGGACAGATGGTTTTGTTATTTATTGTGATGCCTCAAGAATTGGGTAGGGTTGGCACTTATACAAAATGGGAAGGTTATTGCCTATGCTTCAAGGCAATTAAGGTTCATGAGAAGAATGATCCTACCCACGATCTTGAATTAACGACAGTTGTGTTTGCCTTAATGATTTGGAGGCACTACTTGTATGGTGTCCATGTTGATGTTTTCACCGACCATAAGAGCCTACAATATGTGTTCAATTAGAAAGACCTTAATCTACACCAAAGAAGGTGGCTTGAGTTACTTAAGGGTTATGATATGAGTGTTGTCAATCACCCTGGTAAGGCAAATGTGGTGACGAATCCTCTTAGCCGACTATCAATGGGTAGTGTTCCCCATATAGAAGAGGGTAAAAGAAAATTGGTACGAGACGTACATAGTTTGGCCCGATTGGGTGTTCGCTTAATGGACTCCACCAAGAGTGGTGTTATGGTTCACAATGATTCAGAATCGTCTTTTCTGACAGATGTGAAAGCCAAGCAATGTCTTGATCAGACCTTATTAGAATTGTAAAAAGCAGTGCTTAGAAAGTCCGTTGAGGCTTTATCCCAATTGGCAGATGGTGTACTTAGATATCAAGGTCATTTGCGTGTTCCTAATGTTGATGACTTAACGGAACAGATCTGGTCAGAAGCCCATATTTCTTGGTATTCCATTCACTCAGGAGCTACCAAGATGTACCAAGACCTGCGGGAGATCTATTGGTGGAACATGATGAAGAAGGGTATTGCGGGATTTTCGGCTAAGTGTCCTAATTGCCATAAGTGAAAGTTGCACATCAGAAATCGGGAGGTTTATCCCAAGACAATAGTATTCCTACTTGGAAGTGGGAAGATTTGAATATGGACTTCCTAGTAGGGTTGCCTCGTACTCGGTGACAATATAATTTGATTTGGGTTATAGTAGACCGAATGATGAAATTGGTCCATTTCATTCCCGTCAAAGTCTCTTATTCGGCGGAAGATTATGCTAAGTTGTATTTGAGAGAAATGGTAATGTTGCATGGAGTGCCCTTATCCATTATCTTCGATAGAGGTACCCAATTTACTTCTAAATTTTTGAAATCTTTCCAAAAGGGTCTTGGTACTCGTGTTAAGCTTAGAAAAACTTTTCATCCACAAACCGATGGGCAAGCGGAGCGTACTATCCAAACTTTGGAAGATATGATGAGAGCATGTGTCATCGATTTTAAGGGTAATTGGGATGACCATTTGCCATTGGTTGAGTTTGCTTATAATAATTGCTATCACTCTAGTATTGGTATGGCTCCATTTGAGGCTCTTTATGGAAGGAGGTGAGATATCCTATAGGGTAATTTGAGGTGGGTGGAGTTGCCTTGATAGGACCCAAGTTAGTTCATGAGGCTATGGAAAAAGTCCAACTTATTAGAGAAAGGTTGAGAACAGCCCAAAGTCAACAAAAGTCCTATGCCGATGTTAGAAGAAGAGATCTTGAATTAGATGTCCATGATTAGGTTTACATGAAAATCTCACCCATGAAGGGTGTAATGACATTTGGGAAGAAAGGGAAGCTTAGTCCCCGATATGTGGGTCCATATCAAATTTTGAGATGTGTTGGTAAGGTTGATTATGAACTTGAATTACCTAGTGATTTGGCATCGGTGCATCCGGTTTTCCATGTCCCTATGTTAAATAAATGTGTTGGAAATTCGACATCTAGTTCCCTTAGAAGGTTTGGGAGTTGATGAGAATCTTTCTTATGAAGAAGTTTCGGTTGAGATTTTAGACCGGCAACTTAAGAAGTTGAGAAACAAGGAAGTTGCTTCCGTGAAAGTGTTATGGAGGAATCATTTAGTTGAGGGTGCTACTTGGGAGGCCGAGGCCGATATGATGTCCCGATATCCTCATATTTTTCCTTCTAATTCTACTGTAGCTTTAGGTAATGAATTCCTCGTTGTTTACATTTTTTTGGTTTCATGTGTTTTATATATTCCATGATTTCCTCATTTTTATGCATGTTCATGAAAAACTTGAATTTTTAACGAAATGATTATATGATTGATTTTCCTCATGTTGTGATGCATTGAGTATGAATTTCATATAGACTTCATGAGATGATTTTGAGCATGCTTTTAGCTTGGAGATGACAGTTCCTCCTAGACTATGAGTAATCTTGAAATTTCATGCATGATGGGCTTCTAGTGTTGAGTCTTTTCTTTCATGAGGTGTCTAGAATTCCATTCGAGGATGAATGTTCCCATGAGGGAGATAATATAACACTTGGGAATCTAGTAGTCTAAGCAAGGGCCTGGGTAACAAGTCAGAAGCCATGGATTTGAGCATGGTCACCCTCCATGAGGTCCCAAACGGACCGTGAAGGGCACCACGTGTTGTGGTGCTGCCCATGAACGCTCCCAGAGTAAAGCCATATAGGGCTTCCCTCCCACAAGCACCTAGTCATCTCATGGAGGTAACCACGTGCTGTGGTGAAGCCCGTGAAAGGGAAGGCAGTAGACTACCTAAAGTGTGACCCTCCACACGAGCCACTTGACAGCTCGTGAAGGCCTAGACGGGTCGTGGAAAGGGTCGTTAAGGGAAAGGAGTTTAAGGGGTGGAAAGCCAAGACATTGGTCAAGGACCACGACCACCACTACGGACCGTGAGGTCCTTGATGGCTCGTGGAGCCTGGCGTGAAGTGGTTGGGTCAGCTGTAAGTTCAGGGGCTTTTAGGTCTTTTCCAGATTTCTTATAAAAATACTATGTCGTTTTACCCATGCCTAGGACCCCTATATAAGTGATTTTAACCCCAAAACTTACCCATTCAAGTCATTCTCTTAAATTCACCAAAAGAAAATGGGTTCTTCCTCTCCAAAATATTTCTCTCTCTACAACTTGAAGAAGAAGAAAGGTTGAAGTTAGGGTTCAAGGTCAAGTCTATATTCTCCAATTGTTTGTGGGCTTTGATAGCAAGGTATGATAGCTTTATTCATCCATGAAATCCTTGCATCCATGGAGCCCCTAAGTTCCCCAATTGAAAGGTAGAAATTCCCTAATTTGAATTAGGGTTTTCTTCTAAGTAATGGGTCTTTATGAATGTTGATTCAATTGAATGGATTATGATTGTTTATTTATGAATTGAGATGATTCTATGATTTTCATGATGAAATCCCATGTACCCATGCTTAACCCATATTTCTAAGATGAAAGTGATGTAAATGGGTTTTACTTTATGAAAGCAGAATTTATGGATTTATGTATATTCTTATAGGATAAATAAGATTGTCTATGTATTTCTTTGAGATTGAAGCATAAGTGATGATTATGATATGAATTGCTTTGAGAGCGAATCATGTGTTATGAATTTTTGATTATTGATGTAATTGTTGTGGAAGGGATCTTTCCCACATGATTTTCTTATGTATGAATGTGAAAGGCTTTCTCATATTGAATGATTCTAGGTTGTAAGGATTGCTCACCTAAAATGAATCTAAGCTTAGGAACTATGAAAATGAGATGAGGCTAGAGGCGATTACCCATAACATCTAATGAGAAGAATATAAGGCAATTACACATATTCCTTAGAGTCGGATTTGAGGAGAATACCCATGATCCTAAGAAAAAGTCAAGAAGTGAGTACCCATGTCATATGATAGAAAGACAAGAGGTAAGTACCTATGTATCATGATGAAAGGACTAGAGACGACTACACATGATCCTAAGTATGTTGGACGAGAGAAGAATACCCATGATCCTATAGTAAGAGGGACAAGAGGCAGCTACCCAAGATCCCAAGGTAAAAAGGACTAGAGGCGAATACCCATGATCCTTTATAGTAATGCAAGAGGCTATTTCCCCATGTATTTAAAAGATAAGCTAAGATATGCTATGATAGGTGATGAGCTTGAATTGTTGCTTGAGATTGACTTCTATGATGAGTAAGACTAGTGGCGGATTACCCATGTCTTAACTAAGCATGAATTGAGGTTACTTCAAGAACTACCCCTTATATGTTGAAATGATCTATTATGTGCATTGATTATGCATTATGACTTATGTTGTGTTACTCTTAGGTTAATGTTATGCTTATGCAAGAAATAATTTTTAGTACATCGTTGTACTAACGCATACTCTTCCCTACATATCATATCCAAATGTAGGGTCCAGCATTCCCGATTCTCATCCCTGTGGCTAGGATCTATACTAGAAGAAGAGTTGAAGATTGGTGAGTCCTCATTCCTCCGAGGATATGGCCACCCCTTTCCTTATGATCAATTAATTTTAGTTTTGATTATTGTTGTATGAGTTGTGTCCCAAGATACTGTTGTATTAGATGATTTTTGAGACAAGTGTATTAGACTTCCGCTTCGTTTATAAAGACTTTGGTATTGTTGAAAATCTTGACTATGAAAGCTAAGTGGTTTATATGAGGCCTCTCGGGGTCTTGTATGCCATGTTACATCTAGGGTGTACCCCTGAGTCGTGACACCTTTCAACACATCCAACTTAGGCTTTTGGCCTAAGATGGTTATTTAAATATGAGAAGGTTGGGACAATTTGGGGCTTAGCATTAAGGTATGGTCAATTTGGCTGAGTGACTACATTTCGAAGCATTTTTGCAATCATTTTTACCTCTTCTCAAGTTCTTTTCATTCTTTTCTATTTGAGAACTCAAACATTGATTTGTCAATCACTTAATTCTAAATCCTCCTTTTTTCCACCAACTTCTCTTTTTCATTTGAACTTCTCAAAAAATTTCATCACAATGATTCTTTCTCTCTCTCTTTCTCTCTTTTTATAAAGATGGGTTCCTTCTTTTTTTTAAACAAATTTCAAATTTCAGACTCATTTCATCTTTCTTGATTCACTTGGATTTCATTCCTCCTTCCTTTCGGCACCCCAACATAGTCTTTTGGCATAAGTTGGCTATTTAAATATAACAATGCTTCAAAAAGGATTTAGGGTGAGAATATGGGGAAAATTTGGCTCAAGAGATCTTAGTTTGGTTTTTTCAACAATTGGTTTAGGCTAAAATGGCATCAAATTGGATGCACACCCTCACAAGGTAGTCACAAAGGATATGAGAATTCTGGTTCCCTCTTAGAATTTTTGTCCAAGATTGCACCTTACATTTATCAAGGTTTAGAAAATTAGAGTTAGAAGGCAAATTCTAGGATTTAACACAAATGCTTTCTAGTAAGAACTTATCACAGATGGCACTTCGAAATACACTTATCTAGCACAGCCTGAAAAGATCAAAAGTGTATGTGCGACGTTCATTGCAAGGATCACATCAAAACACCACTAGTCAACAAAAGATACATATAGATCTCTTAAAACTGCAACCACATTGATTTCATTCTGGCAACACCTACATGATACAACATGTTCATCATTTCATCTTTCTTTGCCCTTCACTTGGCTTTCATTCCTCCGTCCTTTCCACACCCCCACCTTTGTCTTTTTTCCTAAGTTGGCTATTTTAATATAACAATGCTTCAATAAGGATTTTGGGTGAAAAGGTGAGGACAATTTGGCTCAGAAGGTCTTAGTTTGATTTTTTGAACAATTGGTTTAAGCTCAAACTGCATTAAAATGGATGCACACCCTCACAAGGTAGTCACAAAGGATATGATAATTTGGGTTCCCTCTTAGAATTTTTATCCAAGATTGTGCCTTACACTTACAAGGTATATTCTAGAATTTCACAAACATGTTTTCAAGTAAAAACTCAACACACATGGCACTTCGAAATACACTCATTTAGCACAACCAAAAAAAATCAAAAGCGTACGTGTGATGTTCATTTCAAGGCTTACATCAAAACGGTGCTAGTCAACAAAAGATACATTGAGATCTCACAAAGCTGCAACCACATTGATTTCATTTTCGCAGCACCAACACTATACATCAAGTTCATAATGAGTAATATTTAAGACATTGATATTGAACATAATCAATCCTCAAATCATTTATCAATGAAAACTCAAGAATTTTATGATTTTCAAAACTCACGAGGGTAGTGAAAATATTGAAAGGATGAGGCTACGCGAGAACAGCTAACTGAAACACTATCAAAATAACAAACACATAAAAAAGGGAAATATTGGCACAAGTGCCCTCACCCCACCATGAAGTAAAATACATCTCCTAAATGTAAAGAAATTACATGAGTAAGCTTAGATAGAGGAACTCCCTAAACGATTTTTGGATAGAGCTCGCCGACTATATCGGCAGATTTCCAAACAGGGGTTGTTCACCGAATGTGCCGTAGCGTATGAGAATTTATCCTCCATTTTGGTGGGTTGCACCATGATTTCCTAAAGTCAATGGGCAAGTCACCGAACGTCCATTTTTAATGCCCGAATGTCCAGCGTATCCCCTCATTTTTGCCCGTTAATATGTAAACTACACCGGGTCTGGCAAATCATATTGGTGTATCACCCAATTGGGTATATAGTCTGTCGAAATTGATAGTGTGAACCTAAAACTGAGCATCCCATTAGGCAAACTCGCTAAAGCTTCGCCCAGGGGCTTTGGCGGATCACTGAGTTCTTTTCTCAATCGTCGATCTTCGCTCAAGTCCTGTCTAAGTAACACCCACATTATTCAAAACAACTAACCCTTGGATTTCCTCCCAAGAAGCGCCTGATTTAACTTTGCGGCACGACGTGAATATGCCTTCAAGCATCATCAAAATACACCACTTCAAGAATCATTATGTCGCGACATTCCCAAAAGTATACATTCAACCTTTGACCATTGACTTTGAATCTCACACCCCTTTGCATCTTAAATTTCAATTTCTCCATTTCAATACATTCTGATAATTGTGTACGGACCAATCCACTTGGACTTAAACTTGCCCGAAAAGATTTTCAACCTTGAATTGAGAAGTAGGACTAGCTCCCACACTCTACTCATGAGGCAAGATATTTGCACCATGTCACCGTTTAACCTTCTCTTTTTAGAGAGCGGAACTTTGATATGCTTGCAGCCGAAATTCATCCAACTCAAGGATTTGACGTACACAATTCTTGGAAGCCACTTCCCAATTCAAATTGATCTTTTTCAATGACCATAAGGCTTTGTGCTCTAACTAAATCTAAATATGGCAGGCCTTTCAAAAAACTAATCTGTAGGGAGATATACCAATAGGAGACTCTAATGTCGTGTGATATGCCCAAAGTGTATCTTCAAGCTTGCTAGACCAATCAGTGCGGTGCACATTTACCATTATGGATACGATGTTCTTTATATCTTGATTCAACACTTTAAACAAAAACAAACTTCAAGATACCAAAGACAACTTCATGGTAGGTTTCTCAACCACCTCCCCCCCCTAACAAAAAAAACTTTTCCCTTAACGAACCAACGCCCACTAGACTTTACTGTCGGCCGCAACTCTTCACGAACCAACGCCCACCAGACTTTAGACAGAAATGTCAAAGATACATTATTGATGTGCAACTATAGGTTGGCTACCCCTTATGCTGCCTCACGGTAAGTCGCAATTTGCCCAGCAATCCACCTCATTATACTCTCCCTATACACCGGTCACTCATCTTAACTTCACTGGTCACCAAATGGTGACGACCCTCATATAAACCTACCATCGTAGGTGCAAGTATTCTGACCCATGCAAGAACCTGCTGATTGTTGTCTAAAAAATATCCACTATTAAAACCCGAATAACCACATTCTTGTAACACCCCGTATCTGAAAGAGAGAAGCTTAGTGAATTTCAGAACTCCCAGGTGCCATCCACGAGGGCCAACCACTGCCTTTGGTGTGGGCCACGGACCGTAGGTGGGTCCGTGGATGGGTACCTCAGAAAATTATGCAGCCATGGACAACGGTTGGACATACGGACCGTAGGTGGTGCCATAGTCCATGGTCCAGGAGTTGTGGGTCCATGCAAAAGTCTCTGACAAAGAACCACGAGTGTGCAGGACGGACCGTAGGTCCATTCACGGTCCGTCGGTGGTGGTGTCGTGGGTCACTATTGGCAGTCATTTAAGGGAGAAGTTGGGTCTTTTCCTAATTAAGTAGTTCCTATACTATGTCGGTTTGCCTACATTTAGAACCCTTATATAAATCTTTTAACCCACAAATTCACCCCATTTATTTCATTATCCCAAATTTCCTAAAGAAAACCAATTCCTCTCAAATATTCTCTCTAGAAAGTTGAAGAAGAAGAAGAAGGAGTCACCTAGAGTTTTAAGCTAAGGATCCAATTTCTCCTTTGAAGGCTAGCAATTGGAGTCAAGGTATGATAGTCTTCTTCAATGGATTCCTTTCATCCATGGAGTCCCTAAATCTCTCTATTTCAAATGGTAGAATTCCTCAATTTAGTTAGGGTTTTTATCAATTAGCATGGGTTCAAATTATTATTTATTCAAATGCGTTAATTATGATCTTCTATGCAAGAATTGATGAATTTCAATGCTTTTATGATGAATTTCCCTTTGAACCCATGTGATCCCTATGTTTTCAAGTTATGAACTATATGTTGAGGTATTTTGATCTTCAAGTAAGAGTTTTATGGAATTGAGCATGTATTACTAGTTTTACATGAATTTATGATGAAATCTATATCTAACCCATGTTTTCTAAGAGTTGATTATTGAAATTGGGTTTTGACCTCAAGGAGGTGAATTATGGACTTATGCATTGATTTATGAAAGCTATGCAAATGTTTTTGGGTGCTTTGAGAGTAAAGTACCAATTATGATGATGTTGTGTTGTGAAAGGATATTCTCACTAAAACACATACTAGCATGATGTGATAGGTCTTTTCACATAGAAAGGATTCTTAGGTTGAAAGGGCTTCTCACCTAATTGAATCAAAGACTAGGAGCTATCTTAATGAAACTAGCTTGAATAAGTAGGCCTAGGGCACCTTTTCATATGTAATGAAGATAAGTATGAAATGACTATTTCGTGGGAATTTATGCTTAGCACCAAGTGGATATTGTCAATGAGATTGAAGCTCTCCCATTAGTAGAGGTCGGGTATCAAAAGTATTCTCATGAGAATGAAGCTCCCCCATTAGTAGAGGCTGGGTTTCTAGTAGCAATCTCCATATCCCATAACTATGTGCCCACATAGGTAGATTAGCTAGTGGATCCACTAAAGCTAGAAGTTCCAGGTTCTACCTTAGGCAAGTAGAACACCTCTTTTTGGTGTGGGGTAGACACCGGATTCCATGTTATTGCCACATGGTCTCATGGCTGTTAAGGCTAATTCCCCACAAGTAATAATGAACTAAGGTTACTCAAGGAGTATCACATATGAGTTCAAAGATGTTACAGAAGATGTTAGCTTGCATTGACCATGATTTATGACTTATGTTTTATAACTCTTTCATATGATGTTTTAACTTGGTCAATTTCATGTCATGAAATGAAATTTCCCTTTTTAGCATGTTTATAAATGTTTTTTCATGGCTATCATACTGGGTACATTGCTTTGTAGTAACGCATACTCTTGCCTATATTTTTCCCAAATGTAGGGTTCGACAGAGAGGTTTCCGAGTCTCATGGCTAGTTGTTGAGTTCGGGATTTCCCAAGCTTTGGTGAGTCCTCATGCTTCGAGGACGGAGTTATTATTCTAGTTACTTTCATGTATTTCCACTTTTGAAAATGATGTATGAGCTAGGCCCAATTTCATTCGATTATAATAGATGGTTGTGATGAGACAAAGTGTCTAGACTTCCGCTTTTCGTTTTATAAAATGTGTTTACTTGGACTATTGTTTTACTCATATTGTTCTATTTCTTATGTTATAACGACTAAGTGGCTTGTATGGAGTCCTTCGGGGTTCTATTCTCCTTATTACATCTAGGGTGTACCCCTGGGTTATGACAAACTTGGTAATCAGAGCACAAGGTTTAGAATGGTCCTAGGATGTCTCATAAGCCACGTCTAGTAGAGTCTTTTTCATGAGTGTGAAGCACGCCACACTGATGAGTGAGAGGCTACAAGATGATTAGGAAACTCCATTTCTTTTATTACTATTAAGTCATGCGACAGAGTTCAACTCTATAAAGTCTCTCTCCTAATCCTTATCCTATATTCTTCAGGATATGGTAAACCAAAGAGCTTATGCTAGAAGGAATGTGAGGGAGAATGCGGAACAAGAAGCTCCCTCCCCAAGCTCCTCAAGTTTCGGTTGATCCTTTGGCCAAGCATGTTTCTAATGTGGAGTTTAGGGCTTCTTTTCAAGCATTGGCTCAAGCGGTTACGTCCCAAGCCAATAGGGAGGTTGTGGTTCCCGCAAGCTCAAATGTGAACTCAGCAGCTTCAAGAGTGAGAGTCTTCACAAGGATGAATCCTCTGGAGTTTCATGGTTCCAAAGTTGAGGAAGATCCTCAGGATTTTATCGACGAGGTCTACAAGATTTTGATGATCATGGGAGTTACGCCGGTGGAGAAGGCGGAGTTGGCCGCTTACCAATTGAAAGGTGTGGCTCAAGTGTGGTATAATCAATGGAAACATGGGAGGCCGGAAGATGCAGGTCCTCTTGATTGGGAGAAGTTTAAGGTCACATTTTGTGATATATTCTTTCCCTTGAGATGACGGATCCTAAGGTGCTAGAGTTCATTAACCTTCGACAAAGAAGTATGAGTGTGAGGGAGTATCCTCTAAAGTTAACTCAATAGTCTAAGTATGCTCCATCAATGGTTGCAGATTCAAGGGCTAGAATGAGTAAGTTTGTATCGAGTGTGTCCGAAATAGTGGTAAATGAGTGCCGAACCGCAATGCTCATTCATGATATGGACATATCTCGTCTCATGGCACATGTACAACAAATTGAGGTGGAGAAACTCAAGGAAAGGTCTAGGGAGGCAAAAAGGGCAAAGACCGTTGATGGTAACTTCTCTTACACATGGTCCGATGGACAAGGTCACCCAAGATTCCGACAAAGTTTTTCCGGTCAAGGTTCCTCAAATGCTCCTCCAAAGTTCAACCAAGATATGGTTTCTAATCCTAAGACTCAAGGAGGTAATGGTAGTGTATCTTCATTGCCTAGGCCTAATTGTACTAAATGTGAAAGGAAGCACGATGGTAAGTGCCTAGTCGGCTCGGATGGCTGTTTTAGTTCAGGTAAAAGTTGTTATAAAATAAGAAATTGCTCAATGCTTATGGCTAAAGGAAGAAAGGGCAAGCAAGCTACTCCTAGTGGTTCGGGTTCCAATGCTTTTAAGATAAACTGATTTTATGGTCTTCAGACTAGAGGTGAATAAGAGAGTTCTCCGGATGTGCTTACCGGTATGTTGAAAGTCTTCCAACTTGATGTATATGCTTTACTTGATCCCGGTGCTACCTTGTCTTTCGTGACACCATATGTGGATATGAGGTATGATGTGCTCCTCGATGTGTTGTTAGAACCTTTTTCTATCTCTACTCCTGTTGGTGATTCTGTGGTGGCTAAGAGGGTGTATAGAAAGTGTCTTGTTTTCTTATCCCATAGAGTTACTCCAATTGACTTGGTAGAGCTTGAAATGTTAGATTTTGATGTTATCTTGGGTATGGATTGGCTAAACTCATTCTATGCTTCTATAGATTGTAGAACTCGAGTAGTCAAGTTTCAGTTCCAAAATGAGCCTATCCTAGAGTGAAATGGGGGGGATTCTATGCCTAAGGGTCAATTTGTTTCTTATCTTAAACATAGAAAGATGATTTCTAAGGGTTAATTTCACCATCTACTAAGGGTGAGAGATGTAGATTCTGAAACCCCTTCACTATAGTCAGTCCCCATTGTCAATAAATTTCCAGAACTGTTCCCATATGACTTACCCGGTATTCCTTTCGAGCGGGAAATAGACTTCGGTATTGACTTTCTCCCAGATAAGAAACCTATCTCTATTCCTCCTTACCGTATGGCTCTGACAGAACTTAAGGAGTTGAAAGAATAGTTGAAGAACTTGTTGGATAAGGGTTTCATCCGATCGAGTATCTCTCCAAGGGGTGCTCCGTATGATGGTTCTCTCTGTATGTGCATTGACTATAGACAGTTGAACAAGGTGACAATCAACAACAAGTATCCTCTCCAAAGGATAGATGATTTATTTGTCCAACATCAAGGGGCAAGTTATTTCTCTAAGATTGATCTATGATCGGGTTATCACCAATTGAGGGTGAAAGATGATGACATCCGGAAGATAGATTTTCAAACTCGGTATGGTCATTATAAGTTTCTATTGATGTCCTTTGGGTTGACTAACACTCCGACGGTGTTCATGACTTGATGAATAGAGTGTTTAGACAATATCTTGACATGTTTATGATTGTGTTCATCAATGATCTTTTGATCTATTCAAGGAGTGAGGGTGAGCATATTTATCACTTGAGGATCGTATTGTAAATCCTTAAGGACCAACAAATTTTTGCAAAGTTTAGCAAATGTGAATTTTGCTTAAGGTCCATAGCTTTCCATTGTCATATTGTGTCAAGTAAGGGTATTGAGGTAGATCCTAAGAAGACGGATGCGGTCAAGAGTTGGCCTAGGCCTCTAACTCCCTCGGATATTAGAACCTTCTTGGGTTTGGCCAGTTACTATAGAAGGTTTGTTGAAGGTTTCTATTCAATTGCCTCTCCTTTGACGGCTTTGACTCAAAAGAAGACTAAATTCATATGGTCGGAAGCGTGTGAGAAGAGTTTTTGAGAGTTGAAAGATATACTTACTTTCCTCCGGTGTTGACCTTACTAGAAGGGACGGATGGTTTTGTGGTTTATTGTGATGCATCTAGAATTTGGGCTAGGGTGTGTATTAATGAAAAATGGGAAAGTTATTGCCTATGCGTCAAGGAAACTTAAAGTTCATGAGAAGAATTATCCTACTCACGACCTTGAGTTAGAGGCGGTCGTATTTTCCTTAATGATTTGGAGACGCTATTTGTACGGAGTTCATGTTGATGTGTTTACCGATCACAAAAGTTTGCAATATGTGTTAAATGAAAAGGATTTGAATGTTCGCCAAACAAGGTGGCTTGAGTTATTGAAAGATTATGACATCAGTGTTCTTTATCACCCCGGTAAAGCTAATGTGGTAGCGGATGCTCTTAGTCAGTTATCTATGGGTAGTATTGCTCATATTGAAGAAGAAAAGAGAGAGTTGGTTCGAGATTTGCATAGATTGGCTTGATTAGGTGTTCAACTAGTGGACTCTATCAAAGGTGGTGTTATGTTTCACAATGGTTCCGAATCATCTTTTGTGGTGGATGTGAAAGCCAAGCAAAGTCTTGATCCAATTTTAGTAGAGTTGAAAGAGGCGGTTCTTAAAAAATCAGTTGAGGCTTTCTTCCAAGGGGAGATGGAGTATTTAGATACCAAGGTCATTTGTGTGTTCCAAATGTTGATGGCTTAAGGGAATAGATTTTGACAGAAGCCCATAGTTTGCGATATTTTATTCACCCGGGAGCCACCAAGATGTACCGTGATTTACGGGAGGTCTATTGGTGGAATCGAATGAAGAAAGATATTGCGAAATTCGTGGCTAAGTGTCTATATTGCCAACAAGTAAAGGTTGAGCATCAGAAACCGAGAGGTTTATTATTAGCATTCCTACTTGGAAGTGGGAAGATTTGAATATGGATTTTATTGTTGGATTGCCTCGCACCAGGGGACAACTTGACTCTAGTTGGGTGATAGTAGATCGGATCACAAAATCGGCTGATTTCCTTCCCGTCAAGGTTTCCTATTCGGCAGAGAACTATGCCAAGTTATACATAAGAGAAATGGTAAGGCTACATGGAGTGCCCTTGTCCATTATTTTCGATCGTGGTACCCAATTCACTTCTCAGTTTTGGAAGTCATTCCAAAAGGGGCTTGGTACTAAGGTTAAATTTAGCACAACTTTTCACCCCCAAACGGAAGGGCAAGCGGAGCATACTATCCAAAGTCTGGAAGATATGTTAAGGGCTTGTGTGATTTATTTTAAGCGTAATTTGGATGACAATTTGCCATTGATAGAGTTTGCCTACAGTAATAGGTATCACTCAAGTATCGATATGGTTCCCTTTGAGGCCTTGTATGGTAGGAGGTGTAAATCCCCCATAGGTTTGTTTAGGTGGGTGAAGTTGTCCTAATAGGTCCCGAGCTAGTTCATGAGGATATTGAGAAAGTTTGACTCTTTAGAGAGAGGTTGAGAACGGCTTAAAGTCGATAAAAGTCTTATGCCGATGTGAGAAGGAGGGATTTAGAGTTTAAAGTTAGCGATTGGGTTTACTTGAAAATCTCACCCATGAAGGGTGTGATGATATTTGGCAAGAAAGGGAAGCTTAGTCCCCGGTATGTAGGCCCATATCAGATTTTGAGGCGTGTGGGTAAGGTTGCTTATGAGTTAGATTTGCAAAATGAGTTGTCATCCGTGCATCCCGTTTTCCAGGTCTCTATGCTTAAAAAGTGTGTTGGTGATCCGACATCCATAGTTTCCCTAGAAGGGTTGGGAGTTGATGAGAGTCTTTCATATAAGGAAGTTCTGGTTGAGATTTTAGACCGGTATAAGGGATTGAGATACAAGGAAATAGCTTCCGTGAAGGTTTTATGGAGAAATCAATTAGTTGAGGGTCCTACTTGAGAGGCTGAGGCCGATATGAAATCCTGATATCCTCATCTCTTTCCTTCTACTCCGATTCTAGCTTGAGGTAAACAATTACTCTTAAGTTGTCCTTGTTTTTGGAGTCATGTGTTTTTATGTGTTTTCCATAATTTGCTTATGATTATGCATGTTCATGAACACTTGTGTTTTGAAAGAAAATGAGTTTATATGATAAATTTTTCTCATGTTGTTGTGCATTGAGTATGAGTTGCCTATTGACTTCATGAGATGAATTGATGAACATGCATTAGCTATGCTTTTTTAGAGTTAATTGCATAGAGGCTCCATGAGATTCTGTTGAGTATGCCTTTAGCTTGGAGAAGGTAGTTTCTCCTTGAGCATGAGAAATCTTGAGAATTCATGCATATTGGGTTGTTAGATATAATTCCTACTTCCTTATGTTGCTTTTGAGTATGATGAATTGGAGTTGTTGTTTCCTCCTTATTTATTCGCATTGCATGCATATAAGGCTGATAGAGTTATTTCACCCCTCTTATGATGTTTAGAGAATGTCGTAGCTTGAGTCGATAGTTCCTCCTTGGTTGTATGCACTGCATAGTAGGTTGGGTTGTTAGTTCCTCTCCTACTCTTTTAGAACCAATTGGTGTTTTGAAAGCTTTCTAGTATGCCCATAATGCATTATCCAACTTCCTTGCCTATTCAGTCCTGTTGGCATTCACTCATGTCTTCACCAATATGGACTTTATCTCCTGATTAGAGACTTCCACTTGTCCACTCATTTGCGAATGATATGGCATTGCTACTTTATGTTGTTTCACCCCATATTTATCTAGTAGAGTGCTAGATATTTTATTACAGAAGTACGAACCCCCGTTAGTAATAATCTCCCTAGGTGTGCCAAACCTAGAGAAAATATTTCTCTTTAAGAATCTTGCAACAGTCTTGCCATCATTTTATGCCAATGCAACAACTTCTACTCACATGGAGACATAGTCAACGGCCACCAATATGAATTTCTCCCTATACAGACACACAAATGGTCTCATAAAGTCGATGCCCCATACATAAATTAATTCAAACTCTAAGATATGAGTCATAGATAACTAATGACAACGAGATATAGCTCTTTGCCTTTTACAGATTTCACAACCTTTTACCAGATCAAATGCATCTCGATGAATTGTGGGCCAGTAATAACCACTTTGAAATACTTTGTGGGCAGTTTGAGCTCCCCTTATGGTGTCCACCAACTAGCGAGGAGTGACAAGATTCTAGAATACTTAGCATTTCAGCTTCAAGTACACACCGCCTAATTATATTTTCCGCACAAACCCTGTTCAAGTAAGGTTCGTACAAAAAGTACTTGGCCACATCATGCAAGAACTTTTTCCTTTGTTTGAAGGTCAAGTCTTCTGGCATCAAATCACTAACAAGATAGTTGGAAAAGTCAATAAACCAATGAATAATATCAAAAGTAGCGGCTATTATCTACTCATTCGGGAATGAGTCATCAATGTCAAGCTCTACTTCTCCTTCATTCTGTTCTTTCGAAGTCAAATTCTTATAGCAACAACCCCCATCTTATCAGTCTCGCCTTAGCATATTTTTTCGCCATCAGATACCGCAATGATGCATGGTCAGTGTAAACTATCACTTTTGTGCCTAGCAGGTATGCTCTGAATTCCTCAAATGCATACACAACTGCAAGTAATTCTTACTTAGTGATAGTGTAGTTATTTGGAGCTCATTTTAATGTCTTACTTGCATAGTATATCCCGTGAAAGATCTTATTATGCTTCTGCTCTAGCACCACCCCCAAAGGAACCACCACTGGCTCCACACATTACCTCAAATAGTTCTGTCAAATCTGGAGCAATAATCACTGGGGCTAAAATTAACTTCTTTTTGAGACTTTTAAATGCTTTCATGTATGTTTCATCAAATGTGAATTTTATCTCTTTCTCAAAAATCATACACAAGGGATGTGCAATTTTAGAGAAGTCCTTAATCAATCTTTGATAGAATTTTGCATGACCCAAGAAGCTAAGGATTCACTTTACAGAAATAAGTGGAGGCACCTTTTCAATAACTTCAATATTAGCTCTATCCACCTCCAAAACTTTCTCAGACAGTTTATGGCCCAGTACTATGCCTTCCTTGAACACGAAATGATAATTTTCCAGTGTAGAACTTTGTGTGCCTCTTCATATCTCTGTGGTGGCCTTCTAAGATTTGACAAACAATCATCAAAATTGTCACCTACCACAGAGAAGTCATCCATGAATACCTCCAAAGTGTCTTCAACTATGTCTGAATAAATAGATATCATACATCGCTGGAAAGTAACAGGAACATTACATAATCCAAATGGCATGTGCTTGAACGAAAAAGTACCATAAGGACATGTGAATGTTGTTTTCTCCTTGTCTTCAGGTGAAATTGGGATCTAGTTGTAACCAGAATACCCATCAAAAAAACAATACAAGCCTTTTCCTACCAGCCTATCAAACATTTGGTCCATGAAAGGCATTGTGAAATGGTCTTTCAAGGTCCATTTGTTCAATTTCCTGTAGTTCGTACACACTCACAAACCTGTGACTAGCCTTTGTGGGATCAACTCATTGTTGGCATTCGCCTCTACAGTCATTCAACCCTTTTTGGGTACACACTTCATTAGGCATACCCAATGGCTATCATCAATGGGGTACAACACTCCTGCATCTAACCTTTTAATAATATCCTTTTTCACCACCTCTTACATCGGTGGGTCCAACCTTCTTTGGTGCTCTATACTTGGGATGTAATCTTCCACCAGTTGGATTTTGTGAGTGCAAATACCTGGAGGTATCCAAATTATGTCATCAATGGTCCAACCAATTGCTTTCTTAAACCTTTTCAATACTTTCACCAATGCATGCACTTATTCAACATTAAGATCTCCAGCTACAATAATTGACAAAGTGTTATTTTAACCTAAAAAGACATACCTCAGATTCCCAGGCAGCTGCTTTGATCAAAGTATTGGTGGCTCTTAAATAGATGGCTTTGCTGGAGGGCTGGGCCCTTTATTCAGATCCAGGTCTAACTTTTTAGGAGAATATCAATGTGATCCCATTCGCTGCAGTGCATTTAGTGTCTCCATATAATAAACTCAAAAAACCTCATCAAAGTTCATAATAACTGCAGCCACTGTCTCTAAAGTAAACCTTTCCTCTATAAATGCTTCAATGACCCTTTCCTCAGTTATATCAATAGCGGACACCACACTGATATCTTATGGTTGCTTCATGCACATAAACACTTTTGAATTTCACTTGTTCATTATTCAACCTACACTTCAGCTCCACGCTCTCCACATCATCCAATGCTCTACCAGTGGCCAAAAATAACCTTTGCATGATTATAGGAATTTTGAAATCAACCCCACAGTCTAGAATCACAAGGTCAGCTGGAAAGATAAAACTTTCTACCTTAACTAACACATCAAAGAGACTACTGATGGGTGTCTTAACTCACCTCTTAGCCATCATCAATCTCATGGTAGTAGGCTTTGAATCTCCCAACCCTAAATATTTGTATATCACTAGCGGCATGAGATTGATACTAGCTCCCTAGTCACACATAGCTTTAGCGAACTCGAATGCACTAATTGTACAAGGTATGGTAAATGCACATGGGTCCTCTTTCATCTGCACCAAGGACCTTGTAGAAATAGCATTGTAATGGTGAACATTATCTACAGGTTCAAAACTTGTTGCCTTCTTCATTTTTACTAAATCTTTCATGAACTTAGTGTAACCCGACATTTTCTCCAAAGCTTCTACCAGTGGGATGTTGACAAATAGCTGACATAGCATGGATATAAATTTTAAGAACTTTCCATTCTTAGCTTTCTTCTCAAGCCTCTTACGGAATGGAGGAGGAGGCCTGGAAATTTGTTGTAAAGGTTGTGATGCCTCTACTATAGATTCTTTAGTTTTACTTACCCTTTAATTATCTATTGGCGATCTCTCTACCCTTCTGGTCACCTCTGAATCCTCTAAAACCTCTGCACTTACTTCTTTTTCAACATCTCTTTCTACACTTTCCTCCTTCTCAAAGCTTGCAGGTGTAGGCTCTGGTAGTGATTTATCATTTCTCATGGTGATATACATACAATGCTCATCTTTCTTTTGGGTTTTGAATGGTATCACTATGAAGTGTCCCATTTTTCCTTTAGTTAAATGAGGTAGAGAGTTGCCCCATCTATTGTTCCAACTGCTTAATCAAAGTAGTGCGTGAGTCCACAAGTTGACTCATGTTGGAGAAATCATTTTTAAACTCTTTGACTCCCCCATCTATAGATTCAAATCAATATAACACCTTTGCTAGCATGTCTTCCTTCCTAAACCAGCTAGACTTACTACAAATTCTATCTCTATTACCTGGAGGTACATACACACCACTTAGTTCATTCGGTTACTTCGCCAGTTTCCTTGATCTCTTTTTCCTGGTATGTCATATTGACCATCTCGCTGATAGTTTCTACCTTGATTTCCATAATTATAACCATGGTTGCCTGAGTTATAATTCCGGAAACCCCCCTGGTTTTTCAAGTACTTATCCTTTTCATCAAAGTCAACATCTTGCTCTTCATACCTGTTTTTTGCACCTAGTTCATTCACCTTTTCTAGACCAGCTAGGAGGTGTTTCATGAGGATGTCCATTTCGGTGTTCATGTGGGCTATGTCTGGGTCCCGTTCTTCCTCCCTCTTTCTCTTTTTAACTAAGCGTTGAAATTTGAACCCAAGGTCTAAAAAATTTGCATCTCTTGTGTGCCAAGCTCTGTTGTTCTTCGATACCTCATCCATGACAACCATGATCTCAAGGAACGGTTTCCTCATGAAGGATCCACCACACACTGCATTCACAACTAGTTTGATTACAAAGTTTAATGACTTGTAAAATACCCATTTCAAATGCCTATCAATAAGGCCATTATTTGGGAATTCTTTGAGCTATTGGCTAAAACTCCACCATGTATCATGCATCACTTCACCTAGTAGCAGCTTATGAGAACCTATTTCATCTTTCATTTGCAGCTCTGTCACTTTTGGGTAATACCTCTCCATGTCCTTCAGATCTGCCCAAGTTCTGACAAATCATGTGGCAACTCATTCAACTAGTTCATTGCCTCTCCAGTTATAGGCAATGGGAACAACCTCAGTCTCTTCGTAGTTTGACTGAATCTAGGAATCTCAGCCGATTTGCAAGTTGCAACGAGGTTCATCAAGTGTTGATTCGCATCGTCTCCAGTTTTTCCTCTAAACTACCATATCAGGTTTAGGAGTTGAATCATGGTACTCGTGATGGTAAATTTTAATCTCGGTGGCAATACTTGGATTACTATAGCTCTAGTAGCTCCAGCTCCATCCAACTCCAAATCACCTTCTGTGAATGGCAAGCGCGCCAGATGTTAGTCTCGCCCTCTTGGAGCTAATGGTTGTTGTTAAGCAGGGGCTACCTTATCTTCTACTTCATCCTCAACATTTACTTTTTTTTGGGTCATTTGCATTATTTGGAGAACACCTCTCTAGGGCCTCAGCATCCTTTCTTAGCCTCTGCCTCTAGGCTTCAAGTTCTTGTGCATTCACCAACTCAGGATCATAAGGAATCAAGGGTGCTACCTTAGTTATAGTATTTGCATGCACTAACTAATTCACCTATAGAAGACATAGATAAGAAACAAGAAGTAAAATTAGGAAATACAACGACAACTGAAATAATAGCTAGTAGAGTATTTTTGAACCCAAATTTCCTGACAGTGGTGCCAAAATTTGATACATCCAAACTTACACCTCAATTAAAAAGTATAAATGGTCGAAGTTAAATAAAAAACTCAACAGGAGTTGAGGTCTATCCCACAGGGAATTTATAGTAGAAATAATTGTACTAGTGATTTTACTTAGTTGTAATTGATATTCCTTTATAAATTAAATTGTAGAAAGTAAATATTTGTATTTGTTGTTGTATTCAAATAACAAATTGTTATTAAACTTAGAAGTTAATAGTGGCAAATGATAGCTCCAAAATTTGATATTTGATTAAATTAGACCAGGATTGTGTTCCCCCATGACCTTTAGACATAAAACGGGAATCCTTCCACAAATAATGATTTCTTGACAAATTTATACTTTCATAGCAAGTTAGGTACATCTATTTTCTTTTCAGTCCTATTAGATGAATATCACCATTCTCCTCTCAGACTTAGAGTGTTTTCTAGTTGACTCTTTATTACTTGTTAAGAAGATTATTCTCTCTCGAGCTCAAATCTTCAAAACAAGTTACTAGATCTTGTTTCTAGATTTTCCTAATCATTAAATTTCTCTGGAACAAATGATGAATGCAAGCATGTTCTAATGTGTGCACTCATTAGAAAGCATTATTACGAAAATAGAAATGATATATGCTTTAATCAATCAAAAGTTATTCATGTTTGATCTTAACATTGTGTTTTAGTCATGGTTCCGACAACCCTAGATGTGGTGTTTAGCCGCTCATAGTTTTAATGAATCATGAAGTAGACATTAATGAAATAAAAACGAAGTAGACTTACAATAATTGAAAGCCAAAAGCTTGATTCTGAAAACCGAATCAAGATCAAAAGTATCAACCAAAAATGTATCAAAAAAGAAAACTATCATTTCTCCACAAAGCACTTGTCGGGAGTATCGATAATAATTCAAATATAAACCCTAAGGAATAAAAATAGTCTTAGAAAAGAGTCCTACACAAAGTAAGAAACATACGGTCGACACACGTCACGAGCAGGCTAACGGTCCATGAAGCTTTTCATGACCCATTCAAACCTCTCGTGAACTGAGACTTAATCAAAAACTGTCCATTTCAAGTGTAACTTCTTCACGAGCCTTTGTATTGCCCATACAAGACACCATGGCTCGTTCAGTGTCTCTTGTTACCAGACTTCAAGATCATTTCTTCCAGGACTCTTCAATGGGAATCTCAACGTCCCGTACACAGCACCACAACTCGAATAGCCAGTCGTACAACTGTTCACACTTAACTTTTACTTCTTTCCTTCCCTCACCTGATTCAAAGCATTTTAGCTACACATTAGTAAAAGAACCATCATATCCACATAAACATGCTCGACTTCTTGAACTAATACTTTGTTAAGGGCATCATCAATACATCAATGATTACAAAAAGAGAATGAAATTAATGTCCTATAAATCATCCTTTACAAAAGAAGAACTCACAATAATGATCAGAAGTTAAGTCTTGTCTTAAATTTATTTTTAGCACTCCATTTGGTTTTAAAAGTGTTTGTTGAAAGTTTAATATGAAAAGTCATTTACCTTGAAATAAAAGAAAGGCTCATGTCGCGATAGAAATTATCTGTGATAAGCTTTAGGATATCACAAAAATCAAGCATGTGTGAAACTTTGCAAAGGAGCAGATTTGCTATATGGTTGACTATGACTAATCTTTCCTCTATATGGAGGAGTTGCTTGTTACATGTGGCTCGAAGCACCAATCTATCAACATTTTGGGTATCATTTCTTAATCAAATATCATGACCATTTGTACTTCTGTCACAACTCAATCCATTGGGCTGTGTGGACACCTACTCTCACACCTAGATAGAAGGACTCTTAATTCCAAATGGAATCATAAAATGTGAAAGTGAAGAATTAGAAAGTAAACATTCTTTTTCAACTTTGAAATACTTAACTTAGTTAAACCAAAATACCTTTGTAACGAAAATACATTGAACCCTCAAATGTGTCACACCCCAAACTCAAGGGACACAACTGGCACCTGATCCCAAAACTTAGGTGCGAGCCGACATTACTGAACCACTTGCTAACGTCGCATGGTAGCCACACACAATTAAGAAAACAAAGAAGTATATCTCGGCTTAAAAATAAGTCATCGGCCGGAAAGGCCTCTATGAACAACTCTTCAAGGAAAACAGCAACTCCCAACAGTTTATATAAAGCAATAACCAGCTAGCATAGAAGCCTATTTGGGTCGTCGAGGCCACTATAGTATCTTGGAAAGTATAAACCCTATGTGAGCCATCAAAGCCACTATGATTTCTATAGAGAAACTAAAAATAGGAGAAGATATAAAAAATATGCCAAGAAACTATGAAACATCATCCTACTAGAATGCAAGGCCAACATGGAAAATAATGTGACTAAGAACCCAAAACACTAGTGTGCAAGACTCTTTGAATATAACACTTGGACGGGATAGGGCCCCAACCTATCCAAAACTGTAAACCACAAAATAAGCAAACCTCTAGGACTCTAGCAACCCCCGGAAGAAAGGAATCAACCAATCAGCTAGATAGGCGGCTATGCTACTTGGCAGATCTACCTGGTCGTCACTCAAGACCTGCAAGCATTATTGCAGCTCCCCCCCGACAAGGGGAGTCAGTACAAAATAATGTACTGAGCATGTAAGGGAAACTTAAAGCTGAAACTACAATATAACTACTGAATGAAAAGGGTAGGGGTGAAACACAAGTACGATACCTTATCTCCCTACAATAAGATAATATACACACATAACTAGCAATAACATGACTAGGCCCCATAAGCTCGAAAGCTACAAATAACACACAATTACTATAAGTCCTAACGAATGCAAATAATCACGCAATACCCATATTAACCCATTTCTTGGATCCCAATGATACTTTGATAAGTGTCTGAATGTACATGTGCCATGAAACAATGCAAGTTTGAGGCTGTGTGATACAATATATATATATTACCCCGTAGGTATAGCCTACCCAACTCGTAGGCTCGATATACCCAGCCCGAAGGCTCCATCCATCCAGCCTGAAGTCTTGGTCTACCCGGCCCGTAGGCTTAGTATAACAATCAATTTGTATGCTCAAGAACCCTGCAACGTCAGTGTTTGCTGAGGCCAAAACAACCTCATAGGAGGCACCCAGACGATAAAACATCACAACAATAACAAGTAATCATAATTAATCAAAACAAAATCATAACCTACTTTTCTAGGCTACTAAGTAAGGAGTAATATGTCCCTGATAGACATTATATCATATGGTCGTAGCAAACTCAACAGGACATGCTACAGGTCAACTAATGATAATACACCAGCCATACCAAGCTAGGCCATTAAGATAATGAAAGAAGAGAAATAATAGCCTTAACAAACCTTCCAACCAAAGCCCAAAAAGTTTCTCGATGAAGCTTGCCCAACAAAAGTAATGCAACAATACGGAAATCAGCGTGGCAGCAAGAACAAGCGATGACTTATCAATAAGACACTATTGTCACACTCGTGATCAGCCAAGTCAAACCCACAAAATGAGGTAAATAATAATGATAATCAGCAGCTAACTTCACTGGAGGAAATCCAACAACTTCTTAAAGGAGCGACAACCTCCCGAGGCAATATTATTAGGTGTATTTCATGTCGTTTAATCAAACAACCATCGTATGCGACTCTAATAAGAATCATTCCAAGCCCATAATTATCTCTAGCACTTTAAAACAATCAATAAACCATAATAACAGCCCATTATATAGGACAAATGGGCTTCGCATAGCCACAATAGCAAAACACCACCTTGAAGTTCAAAAATCAATAAAAATGATACTAGGATTTGAAATTACGAAGGAGGGTGGTAAAAATAAGATTACCTCCACCAAAAAAAATTTAAACAATACTATTAAAATTCTTCCTCCTTGCAGCAACAACAAATGAAGCCTAAATCGACAAGAAAATTCTACCACAACTATCTCGCAGTGTAGCGCAACTTCCGTTGAACATTCGAGTTGAGAATCTAAGCATCCAAGGAGTATTGGAAGGTGGACTTATCATTTTTTTCTAGGTTATCTCCTTTTTATGAAAAAATAATGATGATGGTGGTCTATTAAAAAATCCACCGACTTAAGGTTTGAGACGACCGCTTAGAGTTGCCTGCTTGCACAGTCCCACGAAAACGTGCATTACTCTCGACTTTGATGTCGTATACACGAGCGGTTTAGTGTGTTGGAAACTAGACTCGTATATCTTCGATTTTGTAGATAATTGGTCTTCTAACTTTTGATATGCTTGAAGTAAAGTGCAGAATCATTTGACAAAATATTTAGAGAAATTCCTTAATAGCATTTACAATAACCTTTGCCGAATTTTATTTAGAACCTTTCTTGACTTTAATACTTCACATAAAAACTTCTTGCAATTAAAAATAACTCATAATCCGTCCTTCCTTATGTGTTAATAAGTCTTACTCTTATTCTAAAAGTATAAGTTAATCCCAACGTTCAAATGGATGGGGTGTCACATCCTCCCCCCTAGGGACATTCGGCCTCGAATGATGGTTGTATTTTAGATATCATAGGGAACAATAAAAAAAACCATATAACACATAAGTAACATACCTCTTATACGAAAATGCTGGTCTACCCATTTGAAGGAATGAACGGGTGGGGATACATGGATTTCATGTCCTCCTCAACTTCCCACGTAAGATCCTCAACATTACGGCTCCGCCGCAACACTTTTCCAGAATCTATATCCCTATTTCACAACCTTCTTAGTTGGTGATCTACTATGTTCATAAAATAGATCCTCTAAAATTTGAACTTTGGTTATCGGCACTATATGTGTTTGATACACTTACGTAACATAGAAACATGAAAAACTAGGTGTACTGCTTCTAACTCTGGGGGTAACTCTAGCTCGTTGGCAACTTGGCCTATGTGTCACAAGAGGTGATAAGGCCCAATGAACCTAGGGCTCAACTTTCCCTTCTTACCGAATCTCATAACCCCCTTAATAGGTGAGACTCTTAGAAAGACCCAATCATCAACATCAAACTCTATGTCCCAACGTCTAACATGCGTGTATGATTTTTGGCGGCTCTGGGCTGTCAAAAATTGTTCTCTAATTAAATTAACTTGTTCTATGTCTTGCTGCACTAAGTCTGGTCCAAATAATTCTTATTTTCCTACCTCGAGTAAACCAAGAGGGGATAAAACTTTTTCTTCCATATAAAGCCTCATACAGAGCCATACCAATGCTAAATTGATAGTTATTATTATAGGAAAACTTGATAAGTGGAAATGATCATCCCAATTTCCTTTGAAATGTATCACACACGCCCTTAACATATCCTCGAGAGTCTGGATCATACACTCAGCTTGGTCGTCAGTCTGAGGATGAACTGTGGTATAAAGGTTTACCTGCATCCGTAGACCCTTCTGTATTGATTTCCAATTATTTTTTTTAAATTGTGCCCCTCTGTCTTAAATAATTGATATAGGGACACCATGCAATCTAACAATCTCTCTAATATATACCCCCGCATAATCCTCAGCTGAAAATGTGTTCCTGACTGCCAAGAAATGCATTGATTTTGTAAGCCTATCGATAATTACCCAAATAGAATCAAACATCCACCGGGATCGAGGCAAACCTATAAAAAAGTCCATGTTTATTGCCTTCTACTTCCATAATGGAAGGGGTATCTCTTGAATCAGCCCACTGGGTTTTTGTTGCTGGATCTTTACCTTAGGACATTGTACTACAAACTCATCAATATCTCTCTTCATCCTAGGCCACCAGTAGATCTCTTTAATATCATGATACATCTTCTTAGAACATGGGTGAATCAAATATCGAGAAGAGTGTGCTTCTACCATAATCTGTTGTCGAATACCTGCAATATCTGGAACACACAATCGATGACCATATCTAAAGATTCCAGCTTCTATCATATTGATGGTTAATGATTCCTTCTGTTGAGCTTTTCCCCTGAGCCAATCAAAGATGGGATCCTCGTGTTGTCGTGACTTTACTTCCACGACAAGAGATGATAAATATATGTCCTGAATTGTAACTCGATCATAAGAATCTAACAACATAACCCCAAATTATCTAACTGGTGAAGCTCTCGGGCTATCTCCCACTTCCACACTCCTAAATATGATAAGTTTCCCATAGATTTACGTCTTAGGGCATCCGCTACTGCATTCGCCTTCTGAGGATGGATCAAGATGTCCACATCATAATCTTCAGCAACTCAAGCTATCGACGTTGTCGTAGATTCCACTCCTTTTCACTGAAAATATACTTTAGACTTTAATTATGTGTATAGACATCAATATGAACGCCTATAAGTAATGTCTCCAAATCTTTAGGGCATGAATGATTGCGGCCAACTCCAGATCATGGGTTTGGTAGTTTTTCTCATTCTTCTTTAGTTTTATAGAAGTGTAAGCAATTACCTTACCATGTAGCATGAGAACACAACCCAATCAGATGCCTGAAGCATCACAATGCAACGCATAGCCTTCTGCACCCTCGGGGAAGTTCAAAACTGGGCTGAAGTCAATCTATCTTTTAGCTCTTGAAAGATCTATTCACATGTTGCAGTCCACTAAAACTCTGAAACTCAGCTGCTTTATGAGTTAGCTTAGTTAATGTTTTGGTGAAAGTGAAGAGAATCCCTCCACAAAGCTCCTATAATAGCCTGTTAACCCCAAAAAGTTACGAACCTCTGTTGGGATCGTGGGTCTAGGACAAGTTTTCACAGCCTCAATCTTCTGCAAGTGAACTTGTATACAAGCATCTGATACAATGTAGCCCAAGAAGGGCACATAATGCAACCATAACACACATTTTGAAAGCTTTGCATATAATTTCTGACCTCGCAGTATCTCAAGATCTGCTCGAAGATGGTCTTTATGCTCTAACTCTGATCGTGAATGTATGAGAATATCATCAATAAACATAATCGTGAGCAAGTCTAAAAATGGCCTAAATATGTTTTTAATTAGGTCCATAAATATTGAGAATTTATCAATCAGAAAGACATCAAAATTAACTCAAAATGGCCATATCGGGTCCTGGCGGCTATCTTTTGAGTATCACTTTCTCGAACCCGTACCTACTGATACTGTGAACGTAAATCAATCTTTAAGAAACATTGAGCACCATGTAGTTGTCAAAGAACTCATCAATCTTTGTAGTGGGTATTTATTCTTTATAGTAACCTTTTTGATTTGTCGGTAGTCTATACATATGTTCAATGACCCATCTTTATTTTCTACAAATAGTAGGAGGTTCACCCCACGGTGACGCAGTCGGCCTGATCAAGCCCTTATCTAATAGATATTTTAGTTGCACCTTCAATTCCTTTAATTTTGATAGTGCCATTCTATATGGAGGAATTTATTTTTTCTTGTTATCTGGTAATGTATCAATAGAAAAAATAATCTCCCATTCTGGAGAATACTAGGGAGTTCATCTGGAGAGACATCAGGAAATTCATTAACCAGTGGAATAGACTGCAAGGTCGGTGGCTCTAGGTCAACATCATGCACACTAACAATATAATAAATGCAACCTTTTATAATCAAGTTCCTTGCCTGAATATATGAAATAAATATACCCATTAGTGTCTGTGTATTACTACCCTTCCACTCTTGAAATACCTCTCTTGGAAAGTTGAATCTAACAATCATTGCTCGACAGTTTACATTGGTGTAACAAGATGCCATCCAATCCATGCCCATAATAATATCAAAGTCTAGCATCGCTAGCTCTATCTGGTCTGCAGAGGTTTGACGACCAACAATCTCTACTATACAACCTTGATAAATCTTGTTGTCAATAATAGAGTCACCAAGTGGGGTAGATATAACAAAAGGTTTTCACAATGACCCTGGTTCTATGCAAAACTTCCAAGCAATAAATGGAGCAACATACCATAATGTTGAGCCTGGATCTATCAAAGCATAAAGAGATGGAGAAAAAATTGTCAGTATACTTGTCAATGCATAAGTACACTTCTAGACACTACTAGAACTAGATGCTTCCCCTAAACCTCAACCTCTACCTGACAAAAATAGTATCCCTCTCTCTACAGAATGTACTGAAGTAGATAACACTACTACTAATCCGTCCCTCTGTCCTGAACCCTACTAGTCTCTAAAATGGACAATATCTCTATATATTACCCTCATAGCCTTAAGCATAACTTTTTGTGTGACAACTCCCAATATGTGATCCATCACAAATATCACAACGTAGAAAAATTGATCTTGACTGCTCGAGGTGATATTAGTGCTTCGAACATGACGCTTGAGAGATTTCATCCAAACATGACTGACCCTATCAATCTAACCTGGTCCCAAAGGATTGGTGTGATCGTGATCCTGGTGGTGTCTTTGAATACCAATGTTTGGACCAGCATGAGCGTTTGTTTGAAACCCTATAGGAATTTTCTCCTTCACTGATTCTCTCATCATCCTCTTAACCGTATATTACTGATGTTGGAGCCTTCCTGTTCTCTGTAATAGCCTAAATCTGTGATATGTCTAGGTCATTAGTAAGTGCAGCTATAGTGCAAGCTCAGTAGTAATCATAATTGTAACACCTCAGTACTTCGTAGCCTAAGAAGGATCCAAGGGAGAGGTTACAAACCTAGGATTTAGCCTTCGCACCCTCCATGAAGGTCACACAGATCGTGAAGGGCACCCCCAGTCGTGGTGGTGCCCGTATCCCATAGGCATTAGCAAACAACACTGCCTTCACCTTCCACGACCAACATGACACCTCGTGGTGGGGACCACAGGTCATGGTCGCACCCGTGGAGGGCTAGGCAGTTGCTAGGGAAAGCTACCATAAATAGAGACCCTCCCCACGAGCCACTAGACGGATCGTGAAGGCCACTACGGGCCGTGGGAAGGTTCTTGGTATTGAGTTGGTTTTTGGGGAAGAGAGGTGGCAAACCAATCCACTAGTCAAGGGATCAAGGGCACCACTATAGGCCGTGTGACCCTTGACGTGCCGTGGTGCCTCATGTGGTGATGAGGTTGTACCCTGTAAGTTAGGGGCTAAATGGGTCTTTTCCGGTTTTAATTAAATCAAAGCTATGTCATTTTACCCAAGCCTAGGACCCCTATATAAGTGATTTTAACCCCAAAAGTCACCCATTAAAGTTATTATTTCCAAAACCTAAAAAAATCTGAAAGTTCTTCTATCAAATATTTCTCTCTCTAGAATTTGAAGAAGAAGAAAGAGTTCAAGCTAGGATCAAGGTCAAGTCTCAATTCCTCAAGCAATTGTGGGCTTTGTTATAAGGTATGATGACTTTTCATCCATAGAATCCTTTTTTCGATTGATTCCCTAAGATTTCCCAATTGAAAAGTAGAAATTCCCTAATTTGAGTTAGGGTTTTCTTCTAATGTTGTGGGTCTTGTGAATGTTGATCCAGTTGATTAGTTTATGATTGTTTATAATTCAATTGATAGGAATACATGTTTTAGGATAAATTTACATGTACCCATGCTTAACACATGTTTCTACGTTGAAATTGATGTAATTGGGTTTGATGCCATGAAAGGAGAATTTGTGGGTTTAGATGTATCCTTGTTGGATTGATGAATTATGAATGAAATTGCTTTGATATTGAGCCTTATGAGATGGTTATGATATTGAATTTCTTGAGCGTGAAGCATATGGGATGAGTATGAGATATAGTGCTCTGAGAGTAAAGCTTATGTGGTCTATTGTTGATTATTTATGTAATTGTTGTGGAAGAGATAGTTCCCACATGAATTGCTTGTGTTATTAATGTGAAAGGCTTTCTCACATTGAATGATTCTAGGTTTAAAGGATTGCTCAACTAAAATGAATCTAGACTAAAGACTAAAATTGATGAGGCAAGAGATGATCACCCATGACCTCTAGATGAGAAGGATATGAGGTTATTTCCCATATTCTTTAGAGGAAAGTAAGAGGTGACTACCCTTATTCCCTAATGTTTGACATGGATACAATTACCCATGATCCCTTATTGAAATATGTGGAGGTGAATACCCATATCTTATATTGAAAGATGTGGAGGCGAATACCCGTATATTAATATGAAAGGACATGGAAGCGAATACCTAAGATTCCTTATAAAATGACGTGGAGGCAAATACCCGTGACATATGATGTTGGGCATGGAGGAGAATACCTATGATCCCATAATATGGACATGGAGGCGTGTACCCATGACCTTATATGTAATGCAAGAGGGGACTACCCACTAGCCTTTATAGAAAGGCAATAAGGTGATTCCCCATGTCTATAAAAGATAAGTTAAAGGTAAGAATGATAGGTGATGACCTGGGACGATTGCTAAGGTTTCCTATCATGAGTAAGACTAGTGGAGGATTACCCATGTCTTGGCTAAGCATGCTTTGAGGTTACTTTATGAAGTATTCTGTTATATTATGATGATCTACTTTATGCATTGATTATGCTTATGCCTTATATTGTCTAACTCTTATGTTTATGTTGATGTTTATGTAAGCTATCATATTTAGTACATTCTTGTACTAACACATACTCTTGCCTACATTTCTTATCAAAATGTAGGGTCTGGCATTCTCGACTCTCATCCCCATGGCTAGGATCTTAGTAAAGGCAAGGATTAAAGATTGGTGAGTCCTCATAGCATTTGAGGATTTGACCACCGTTTCCTTATGTTTTTTCATTTTGCGTTTTGAACATTATTGTATGGGCTGTGTCCCAATGACTCTTTGTATTAGATGGTTTTGAGACAAGTTGGATGAGACTTCCGCTTTGTTTTATAAAACCTTGATTATGTTGCAAATGGTTTTAAATTTTACCATTTCTCTATTATCTTGACTATGAAAGCTAAGTAGCTTATATGAGGCCTCTCGGGGTCTTGTATGCAATGTTACGTCTAGGGTGTACCACTGGGTTGTGACAAACTTTGTAATCAGAGCGCAAGGTGTAGAAAGGTTCTAGGATGTCTCAAAACCACGTTTAGCAGAATCTTGTTCAGAAGTGTGAAACGCACCCCATTTATGAATCAGAGGCTACAGGATGTTTAGGAAACCTCACTTTTTCATTTCTATAAATTGTGCGATAGAGTTTAACTCAATAAGGTGTCTCTCCTAATCCTTATATGATGGTCTACATGATATGACTACTCGAAGAGCTTTTGCTAGAAGGACCATTTGGCCGATCAAGGAGCTCCTCCTCAAGATTCGATTGACCCTTTGGCCGAGCAAGTGACTAATGCAAAGTTTAGGACTGCTTTTCAAGTGTTAGCTCAAGCCGTGACGGCCCAAGTCAATAGGGAAGTTGTGAACCCCGTGAACCAAAATATGTGTACGGTGGCATCTAGAGTGAGGGACTTCACTAGGATGAATCCTCCAAAATTCCATGGTTCTAAGGTTGAGGAAAATCCTCAAGAGTTCATTGATGAGGTTTACAAGATTTTTCCTATCATGGGAGTGACTCCGGTGGAAAAGGTAGAGTTAGCTGGTTATCGACTTAAGGGGGTTACTCAAACTTGGCTCAACCAAAGGAAGGAAGCAAGACCGGTAGATGCGGGTCCTTTAGAATGGGAAAGGTTTAAGTCCATTTTTCTTGATAGATTCTTTCCTCTTGAGAAGAGGGAGGCTAAAGTGCTGAAATTTATCAATCTATGACAAGGAAATATGACTGTGAAAGAATATCCCTTGAGATTCACTCAATCGTCTAAGTGCTCCTTCTATAATTGCCGACTCTAGGGCAAGGATGAGCAAGTTCATTTTGGGTGTGTCCGACTTGGTAGTGAAAGAGTGTAATACGGCTATGCTAGTCCATGACATGGATATTGCTCGTCTTATGACTCATTCCCAATAAATTGAAGAGGAGAAACTTAAAGAGAGGTCTAGGGAGAACAAGAGGTCTAGAACTGGTGATGGTAATTTCTCTTATGCTAGGTACGATGGACATGGTCGTCCTATGTATCGATGAAGGATTTCAGGGTAAGGTTATTCTAATACTCCTAAGTTCAACAATGAGAGGGTGTCTAACCCTAAACCTCAAGGAGGTGGTAATGGGCCTTCTTTGCCAGATTGTGGAAACTGTGGAAGAAAGCATCTGGGCGAATGTCTAGCAGGTTTGAATGCTTGGTTTGGTTGTGGTAAGACGGATCACAAGATAAGGCATTGTCCTTCGGTTTCTAAGAATGAGGGAGATAGTCGTCGTAGGCTCAACCATATCCTTCATCCGGTCAAAGTGGTTCGGGTGCTAGTGCTCCAAAGCAAAATAGGTTTTATGCACTTCAGACTCGAGGTGAACAAGAGGGTTCTCCCGGTGTTGTTACCGGTATGTTGAATAGTTTTTCAACTTGATGTTTATGATTTACTTGATCTCGGTGCTACTTTGTCATTTGTGACGCCACATTTAGCTATGAGATTTGATGTGCTCCTTGATGTGCTGTGAGATCTCTTTTTTGTCTCTACTCCCGTAGCTGATTCTGTGATGGATAAGACGGTCTGTAGAAAGTGTCCCGTCTCCTTATCCCATAGAGTTACTTATGTTAAGTTGGTAGAGCTAGATATGTTAGATTTTTCTGTTATTCTGGGTATGGATTGGCAGCACTCTTGTTCTGCTTCTATTGATTGTACAACCCATGTAGTCAGATTTTAGTTTTCGGATGAGCCTATCCTAGAGTGGAAGGGGGGAAATTCTATGCCGAAAGGTCGGTTTATTTCTTATCTTATGGCTAGAAAGAAGATTTCTAAGGGTTGCTTGTACCATCTTGTTAGGGTGAGGGATGTGGATTCCAAAACCCCTACTCTTGAGTTGGTCCCCATTGTTAATGAGTATCCGGAAGTATTCCTAGATGATTTATCCAGTATTCCTCCCGAAAGGGAAATAGATTTTTGTGTTGACCTTCTCCCAGATACACTGCCTATTTCTATTCCTCCTTATAGAATGGATCTGGTAGAACTTAAGGAACAATGGAAAGATTTGTTGGATAAGGGTTTCATCCGACCGAGTATCTCTCCATGGGGTGCCCCAGTTTTGTTTGTGAAGATGAATGATGGTTCACTCCGAATGTGTATTGACTATCGACACTTGAATAAAGTGATCATTAATAATAAGTATCCTCTTCCAAAATTGACCTTAGGTCAGGTTATCACCAACTGAGGGTGAAAGAAGATCATATTCCGAAAACGGCTTTTAGAACCAGGTATGGTCATTATGAGTTTTTGGTGATGTCGTTTGGTTTGACTAATGCTCCGGCGGCTTTTATGGACTTGATGTATAGGATGTTTAGACAATACCTTGACATGTTCGTAATTGTGTTCATAGATGATATATTGATCTATTCAATAATTGAGGATGATCATATTAATCATTTGAGGATTGTATTGCAAATTCTCTAGGGCCAACAACTCTTTGCAAAGTTTAGAAAGTGTGAGTTTTGGCTATTGTCTGTAGCTTTTCTTGGCCATATTGTCTCAAGTAAGGGTATTAAAGTAGATCCTAAGAAGAAGGATGCGGTCAAGAGTTGGCCTAAAACTTTAACTCCTTTGGACATTAGAAGTTTCTTGGGTTTAGCCGGTTATAATAGAATGTTTGTTGAGGGATTCTCTTCAATTACCTCTCCATTGACAGCTTTAAGTCAAAGAAGTCTAAGTCAATATGGTCCGAAGCTTGTGAGAAGAGTTTTAAGGAATTGAAAGATAGACTTACTTCCGCTACGGTGTTGACTTTACTAGAAGGAACAGATGGTTTTGTTGTATGTTGTGACACCTGAAGAATTGGGTTAGGATGTGTGCTTATGCAGAATGGGAAAGTTATTGTCTATGCTTCAAGGCAACTTAAGGTTCATGAAGGAATTATCCAACCCACGATCTTGAATTAGCGGCGGTGGTTTTTGCCTAAATGATTTGGAGGCACTATTTGTATGGTGCTCATGTAGATGTGTTCACCGACCATAAGAGCTTGCAATGTGTGTTTAATCAGAAAGATCATAATCTTCACCAAAGAAGGTGGCTTGAGTTACTTATTGACTATGATATGAGTGTTCTCCATCACCCCGGTAAGGCAAATGTAGTAGCAGATGCTCATAGCCGATTATCAATGGGTAGTGTTGCCCATGCAGAAGAAGATAAGAAAGAATTGGTACGAGAAGCCATAGATTGGCCCAACTGGGAGTTCGGTTGATGGACTCTACCAAGGGTAGTGTTATGGTTCATAATGGTTCTGAATCGTTTTTTCTGAATGATGTGAAAGATAAGCAATGTCTTGATCCGACTTTAGTAGAATTGAAAGAAGCGGTGCTTAAGAAGCCCGTAGAGGCTTTCTCCGAAGGCGAAGATGGTGTGCTTAGATATCAAGGTCGTTTGTGTGTTCTGAATGTCGATGACTTAAGGGAACAGATCTTATCAAAAGCCCATAGTTCTTGGTATTCCATTCAACCCGGAGCCACCAATATGTATCGTGATTTGCGGGAGGTCTATTGGTGGAATGGGATGAAGAAGAATATTGCGGGATTTATGGCAAAGTGTCCGAATTGCCACCCAGTCAAAGTTGAGCATCAGAAAATTGGAGGATTATCCCAAGACATTAGTAATCCTACTTGGAAGTGGGAAGATTTTAACATGGACTTTATAGTTTGTTTGCTTCGCACTCGGCGACAATATGATTTGATTTGGGTTATATTAGACCGAACGACGAAATCGGCCTATTTTATTCCCGTCAAAGTCTCTTATTCGGCGGAAGATTATTCTAAGCTATATTTGAGGTAAATGGTAAGGTTGCATGGATTGCCCTTGTCCATTATCTCTGATAGAGGGACTCAGTTTACTTCTTAATATTGGAAATCTTTTCAAAAGGGTCTTGGAACTAAAGTGAGGCTTAGCACGGCTTTTAATCCACAAACTGATGGGCAAGCGGAGCGAACTATCCAAATATTTGAAGATATGTTGAGAGCATGTGCCATCGATTTCAAGGGGAATTGGGATGATCACTTGCCATTGATTGAGTTTGCTTATAATAATAGTTACCATTCAAGTATTTGTATGGCTCCATTTGAAGCTCTTTATGGTAGGAGGTGTAGATCTCCTATAGTTTTGTTTGAAGTGGGTAAAGTTTCCTTGATAGGACCCTAGTTAGTTCATGAGGTTATGGAGAAAGTCTGATTTATTAGAGAGAGGTTGAGAACCGCCCAAAGTCGACAAAATTTGTATGCTGATGTTAGAAGAAGAGATCTTGAGTTTGATGTTAATGATTGGGTTTACTTGAAAATCTCACCCATGACGGGTGTAATGAGATTTGGTAAGAAAGGGAAGCTTAGTCCCCAATATGTAGGCCCATATCAAATCTTGAGAGGTGTTGGTAAGGTTGCTTATGAACTTGATTTACCTAATGATTTTACATCGCGGTGCATCCGGTTTTCCATGTCTCTATGTTTAAAAAGTGTGTTGGAGATCCGATATCCATAGTTCCCTTAGAAGGTTTGGGAGTTGATGAAAATCTTTCTTATGAGGAAGTTCTGGTTGAGATTTTGGACCGGCAAGTTAAGAAATTGAGAAACAAGGAAGTTGCTTCCGTACAAGTATTGTGAAACAATCATTTAGTTGAGGGTGCTACGTAGGAGGCCGAGGCCGATATGATGTCCCGATATCCTCATCTTTTTTCTTCTACTCCTACTCTAGCTTGAGGTAATGAGTTCCTCTTTGTTTTCTCTTTGTTTTGGATGTCATGTGTGTTTTAGATACTCCCATGATTTCCTTATGATATGCATGATCATGAAAAACCTGTGTTTTGAAACAAAACGAGTTTACATGATTGATTTTCCTCATGTTGTTGTTCATTGAGTATGAGTTGCCTTAGACTTCATGAGAGGTGTTGTTGAACATGCTTTAGCTATGCTTTTTGAGAACGAATTGCATATAAGCTCCACGTGATTGTGTTGAGCATGCTTTTAGCTTGGAGATAGTAGTTCCTCCTTAAAGATGAGAAATCTTGAAATTTAATGCATATTGGGTTGCTAGATGAAGTTCCTACCTTCCTTATGAAGTATTGAGTATGTTTATCTTGGACTTGAGGTTTCCTCCTTGATTTGTGCATTTAGATGAGATTGCATGCATGATGGGCTGCTAGTATTGAGTCTTTACTTCCTAAAGGTGTCTATAATTCCATTCGAGGATGAATATTCCGAAGGGGGAGATAATGTAAAACCTCGTAACTTAGTAGCCTAAGCAAGGGTCCAAGGGAGAGGTTACAAACCTAGGATTTAGCCTTGGAACCTCCATGAAGGTCACACGGATCGTGAAGGGAACCACGAGTAGTGGTGGTGCCCGTAGACCTTAGGCAATAGCCAACAACACTGCCCTCACCTTCCACGACAACCATGACTCCTCTTGGTGGGGACCATGGGTCGTGGTGGCACTCGTATAGGGCTAGGCTGTAGCTAGAGGCTACCAAAAATAGGGACCCTCCCCACGAGCCACTAGAGGGCTCGTGAAGGCCACCACGGTCCGTGGGAGGGGTCCTGGTCTTGAGTTTTGTTTTTGAAAAGAGGGGTGGTAAACCAAGCCACTGGTACAGGTACCACGGGCACCACTACGGGCGGTGTGACCCTTGACAGACTGTGGTGCCGCACGTGGTGATGAGGCAGTCCCCTGTAAGTTAGGGGCTAAATGGTTCTTTTTTGGTTTTAATTAAATCAAAAATACATCGTTTTACCCAAGCCTAGGACCCCTATATAAGTGATTTGAACCCCAAAACTCACACATTCAAGTCATTAATTCCAAAATCCAAAAGAACTCCCAAAGTTCTTCTCTCAAATATTTCTCACTCTAGAACTTGAAGAAGAAGAAAGACTTCAGACTAGAATCAAAGTCAAGTCTCCATTCCTCAACCAATTGTGGGTTTTGTTATCAAGGTATGATGGCTTTTCATCCATGGAATCCTTTCTTCCATGGAGTCCCCAAGATTTCCCAATTAAAAAGTAGAAATTCCCCAATTTTAGTTAGGGTTTTTTTCTAATGTTGTGGGTCTTGATGAATGTTAATCCAATTGATTGGGTTATGATTGTTTATGCTTGAATTGATAGGAATGCATGTTTTTAGGATGAATTTATATGTACTCATGCTTAACCCATGTTTCTAGGTTAAAATTGATGTAATTAGGTTTGATTCCATGAAAGGAGAATTTGTGGGTTTAGATGTATCCTAGTAGGATTGATGAATTATGATTGGAATTGCTTTGAGATTGAAACTTATGTGATGATTATGATATTGAATTACTTGAGAGTGAAGCATATAGGATGGCTATGAGATATATTACTTTGAGAGTAAAGCTTATGTGGTCTATTGTTGATTATTGATGTAATTGTTGTGAAAGAGATAGTTCCCACATGAATTGCTTATGTTATGAATGTGGAAGGCTTTCTCACATTGAATGATTCTAGGTTGCAAGGATTTCTCTCCTAAATTTAATCTAGACTAAAGACTAAAATTGATGAGGCAAGAGGTGATCACCCATGACCTCTAGATGAGAAGGATATGAGGTAATTTTCCATATTCTTTAGAGGAGAAGGAGAGGCGACTACCCTTATTCCCTGATGTTGGACGTGGAGGCAATTACCCATGATCCCTTATTGTAAGATGTGGAGGCGAATACCCGTATCTTAATATGAAAGGACATGGAGGTGAATACCTATGATTCCTTGTAGAATGATGCGGAGGAGAATACCTGTGTCATATGATGTTGGGCATGGAGGCAAATACCTATGATCCCATAAGATGGACATGGAGGCGAGTACCCATGAAAATATATGTAAGGCAAGAGGCGACTACCCATTAGCCTTTATAGGAAGGCAAAGAGGTGATGCCCCCTGTCTATAAAAGATATGCTAATGGTAAGAATGATCGGTTATGAGCTTGGACGATTGCTAAGGTTGCCTACTATCATGAGTAAGACTAGTGGAGGGTTACCTATGTCTTGGCTAAGCATGCTTTGAGGTTACTTTATGAAGTATTTTGTTGTGTTATGATGATCTACTTTATGCATTGATTATGCTTATGCCTGATATTGTCTAACTCTTATGTTTATGTTGATGTTTATGTAAGTTATCTTATTTAATACATTTTTGTACTAACACATACTTTTGCCTACATTTATTACTGAAATGTATGGTCCGTGTAACACCCCGTAGCTTTAAGAGGGAAGCTTGACAAATTTTGAAAGTTTCCAGGTGTCACCCACGAGGGCCAACCACGCCACGTGGTTGGATCCACACCCCGTAGGTGAGCCTCGTGGATAGGCACCATGGAAACTGCCTGAGGCAGTGAACAATGGCCAGGACCCACGCCCCATGGATGGGTCAACGGTTTGTGGTTAGGGAGTCGTGGGTGGTCAACTTTATCTGTCAAGACCACGCTTGACCAGGACGGACCGTAGGTCCATCCATGGTCCGTCAGTCGTGGTCTCGTGGGTTTGGTCTTGGAAATTATTTTAGGGAATTAAGGGTCTTTTTCGGTTTCAATTAAATCAATGTGGTGTCATTTTGCTTAAGTCTAAACCACATATATAAGAATTTTTAATCCCCAAAACCTCTCATTTAACTCATTCCCTCAAATCCCAAAAGAAAATCCTCTCAAATATTCTTTCTCTAGAAGTTTGAAGAAGAAGAAGAAATTGGAGCTAGGTCAAGAGAAATTCTCCCGATCTCCAAGCTTTTGAGGGAATTGTAATCAATGTATGATAGTTGTTCATCCATGGACATATTCCATCCATGGAGTCCCCTAGAATTCTCCCAATTTGATGAGGAATTCCCCAATTTAGCTAGGGTTTTTTCCAATGTTGTGGGTTATGTTGATTATGGATCCAATTGAGTGGATTATGATTGTTTATGATAGAATTAGTATAATTACATGTTTCTAGAGTAAAATTACATTTACCCATGCCTATTCCATGATTCTAACCTAGAATTGATATAATAGGGTTGATGCTATGAAGAAAAACTTTGTGGGTTTAGGCTTGTCCTTATAGGTTTGATGAATTATGAGAAAAATTGCTTAAGAATGAAGCTCAGATGATGATCATGAGATCTAGGGCTTTGAGAGTAAAGCTTATGATGTGAATTGTTGGTAATTGATATTATTGTTGAGGAAGGGATAATTTCCACATGGATTGCCTAATTATGAATGTATGAATGTGAAAGGTTTACTCATATGAATGATTCTAGGTTTGAAAGGATTGCTTACCTAAAATTAATCTAGACTAAAAGCTTATGAAATGTATGACGCTAGAGGCGATTACCCTTGACCTCCATATGTAAGGATATGAGGTGATTCTCATACTCCTTAGAATTGAACAAGAGGTGACTCCCTATGTTCTTATTATGATGAATGGACATAGAGGCGAGTACCCATGATCCTTCTGAAATGGTGTGGAGGCGAGTACCCGCATCATATAATGAGATTGTGGAGGCGAGTACCTGCATTCTAAAAGTAAGTAAGGCAAGAGGCGAATACACATTAGACTTTATAAGTTAGGCAAAGAGGCGAATCCCCATGTCTTTAAAAGTAAGTATGAATAATGTGATTAACGTTATGATAAGTAATTATCTTGGTTTGTTGCTAGATATGCCTTCCATGGGGTAAGTTGACTAGAACTGGATGACCCAAGTCTTGGTTAAGAATTAGTAAGGTTGCTTGAGAAGTATTCCTTTCTTATTATGATATTGTTGTATATGCATTGATTATGCTATGGTTTGTATTGAGAGCTATAAAGTTAGATATGTGTAAAGTTAGATTAATAATATGAAAACAAGCTTATACGCCAAACAAGTTAGTATTACTTATAAAAATATTAATAACGAACAAATAAAACGAATGGATTATGAAAAGAAATATAAAAGACTTAAAAAACTTAAAACATTTTTAGAACAAGTACCAACAAGTAGACCACCTATTAAATAGAATATATTGGGAAACTTCTGCAGTAATTAGTGATATATATAATATAGAAACAAGAATAGAGTATTATAAGAATACATATCCATATAAAATACCCTTAGGATAAAATAACTTTATGACAAAACATCCATACGATAATAAGAAAGAAATTAACATTGTTAAAAAATTACACAAACTTTATAAAAAATATGAAAAAACCAGAAAAGACAAAATAATAGATAGAATATCAAAACTAGAATATAAATATATAATCCA